>LSHF01000070.1:0-130164 GCA_001660795.1 Leptoxyphium fumago
CGTCTTGCTCATCCTCCAGATGCGACTCTGCTCCACCTTGCAGACCCGCGTCAAGATGATGCAGGCACACCGACCCGAAGCATCAAGCCTCGAGCCTGCGGAGGGGAGACAGTGGGTGCAGGCGTGGGAGACAGCGCCATCAATCAATTCCGACGTGCGCTGGGCCTTCACCTCCTGTCACATGTCTGGGGTCTACCGCCAGAGGTCGCCGCCAGCTCTTCCCGTTCCAAGAGGGGCGTTCTGCCTGTATCGCGCAGTAGCGTAATGCCAGACTGCGCTTACTGTAGGTCGAGGAGACGAGAGACGACTACAGTACACACACGCGCTGCATATGCACCTAGCGATGGTTGACTGATGATTCATGCCGTTGGTTTACCGTGGACTTTCAGTCGCATGGATGTCCAGCCGTGTCTCTGCTGCCGGCGACCTGACCGCTGTTGAGCCGTCACGCAGAGCACTCTGGCAGAGCACTCAGGACGGACCAGTATCGACTGTAACAGACAGACGTGACAATTGACGACAGCAGCCACCCACGCACGACCATCCAACCCTGCAGCAAAACCATCGCCTGTTGGCGCCAGCTAATGCAAGGGAGATTATTCGCATGCGATCGCTGGCCAAGCAAGCACGTCTGCCTCCACAAAATCCGTCCTACCACCAACAAACACACACACACACACACACCACAGCCAATCTGGGTGGTGGGAGAGCAGTTGGAGTGGGAGCGACGGGCGGCCCTGCATCATTGGTCGGTGGGCTGCTGTCGAGTGCGAATCCCGGCCTCGTCGTCCATCCACCGTACACCATGGCAAACATGGGTGTGCCAGCGCGGCCACCAGTGCCCGGCACTGCGGGCTGCCCGCGTCCACCCGCCCTTCCTACGCCAAAGAGGGATACAGTATGCTCGGCTCCTTCAGCCATCTGCGACACTCCCTCGTCGAGCCTCACCGGCCGGCAAGATGGTCAGCATCATCTTCCTGTACCTGTGGGTGACAGTCCTGGAGGTCGTTTCAGCAGCGTGCCTCATCCGCTGCGCCGCACCCAAGCGACCTTGGAATCAAGCTAAGGTCGCTTTGAGAAGGCATGTGGGTATGTACAGTATGTGAGCAGGCAGGCTTAATGCCCTGCTTGCGTGTCGACGCCATGCTGCCGTCCGTCGACCCATGGTCAAGTCTTTTTCCACCCTTGAAGAGATTGCTCCAACAGTCCCCAGCTGCATCCTAAGCTCATGCGTGCGCGCTGGGTCGCGTGTGTGGGAAGTTTGTTCGTCCTCTTCCGCATGTTGGTCCTGCACCTCCCGCCTGTCTGTGGGTGCATGAACCATGCCATGCTACCTTGCGGCACAGCCATGATCTGCGACCCGTCAGTGTTTGGTAAAAGAGCCATGGGCCGCCTTTCTGCTCCCTTCTGATCTCAAATCCTTCATAGCCAAGTCCGTCTTGATTTACCCCAGTCTGCTACCGAATTCGAGCACCTTTGGCTCTCCTCTCTGCACCCTCCATTGCTTGTCTACGGTGCTGGCCTGAACGATCGATCCATCTATACATCTGTACTCAACAAGCCATCTGCAGCCATACCCACCGGCTCTCGACAATACCCGGAGGAGCACAGCAGGTGATCTATGTGGTCATAGAACACTCGTATTTTCCCACCCTAGTTCACTCATCTTTCCGGATGACGGCCGTTTTGCCATAGAGCACAAACCGTACGTGAGGGAACCACGGCCCTCGAATTGCTCTGCATCTGTCAATGTGGACTGGATCACCAGGCTCTATCTGCGATATGTCGACAGCATCAAGTCAGAGCCGAGGCTCTCCATGCTCAGCCCAGCTACCATGGGACACTTGTTCGGTGGTCAAGGTACCATATTACAGATCAAAAACTCCACCGCCAGAGACCACCCGCTCATACAGGAGCGGGTTTCCTGAAGGTCACGATCCGCGCCAGGTGCGAACCGCCGGGCACGCGCCGTATTTTGGCAGTGTAGGGGACACTGTTCCTGTAAATCCGCTCCCATCCCGTCACACTTCTCCACGGATACCTCAGATTGCGTCACATTCGGCTTCAAACACGCCTCGGATGGCATCAAGCCCACCAGAAACGTTCATGCCTTTTCCGGTGCAGGTGCCACCCACCACCCCAACGGTCGTGGCTATGCCCGGCACGATGTCTGCCAGGACCATCAAGGCCCAACACGCCGCAAATGCGGGAGCATCTTCTGGACACGATATTAATGACAGTAACGTCACACGTCGAGAGGAGCGTAAGCCCTCGCTGCTCTCCAAGATGAAGCGTGGGATCAAAGGCATGCTCCAGCGTGAGCCTGTGGACAGCGACCAGGAGGTCGAGAGTGTCCATCGGCGGCACTGGGCAGATGAAGACTATTGAACGACCCGTCGGACCGGCATGGGAAACAGAGATGGTCTCACTAATTTCTTAATGTGGCGCTGGTCACGCCGCTAGATTCCGTGAATGGCCGGTTTCACGTCGGTAAAGATACACCACTTCCTTTCTATGTGATAACGCCCTGGATACGATTCGCCTGACGAACATCATACCCAGGCACTTAATGCCTATTTTC
Organism: Leptoxyphium fumago; assembly: GCA_001660795.1. Lineage (NCBI taxonomy): Eukaryota > Fungi > Ascomycota > Dothideomycetes > Capnodiales > Capnodiaceae > Leptoxyphium > Leptoxyphium fumago. Next base: position 2,582 of record LSHF01000070.1, read on the forward strand.
CCTTGCTGTTCCTCTGTGTCGGACGGGACCAGAGGGACCAACATCATTTGTGGCGATCTGAATGTCATCACGAGCCAGATTACATACTTACCCCCATCAATGATATGTGATACCCTCATTACGATCTGAAGAACATATTGTTACGCATATGGACAACTGTCGATTTGGTTATACAATTGCAAATACACTATCTGTCTTCTCTCCATCACTTCTGGGAGCAGCCAGTCAAGATGCTGATGAGAGCTTCAACCTGCAGATAATCGTGGCTGGCACATCATGTTAATATCGCGGTCTGGATGATACATTAGACGGATACACATTCGCAGGCTATTGAATAGCGCATGGTTTGCTGGCCTGCCTGACGGACGGCAAGTAATAGCTAAGTACCGTATGTAGACGGATGTACCTAGAAAAGAGCAAGCGCCATGATGAGAACATTTCAGCGATTCGCCTTTGTAATTTCGTGACATCGTAGTCCTTGCAGGTGAACTGGACAGAGTTAGGCATATTATATTCACTGGTGGCCAAGAGACAGACAGACAGCATGCTCCAGAATAGGTAGGTACAATACTGGACACGGACAGGGAGAGGGCAGAAGCTCCCCCGCAATTCTAACTTAACAACTGGACATGTGTCAGTGAATTTCAGTCCTACACCGGAGAGCTTGTGCTGTACTGTGCATCACCTGCCTCTATATCCGCTTGCTTACCACCCTCGTGACATTACCTGCTGCATCAATCCGAACATTGGAAGAGCTTGGTAGCCTTTGTCCTCTCACGCCGGTCCAATCTTCTTGCTTTCACAACGTTGTTGTTGCCAATTGCATCTCCAACATGGCTACAGCTCGCTTGATGGAAGCTTCGGTGAAGTCGGTGCTCTCTGGTAAGTACCCTGCATCGCCGCCAGGAACCTGCATCTGAGGTGCTGCATCCAACATACTGACTGGTGCTTCTGCTAGGTGATACACTGATCCTTCGTAACAAGTCCAAACAGGAGCGCACTCTCAGCCTCGCCTTCATCAATGCCCCCAGGCTCAACCAGGATGAGCCGTTTTCCTTCGAGTCTCGCGATTTCATCCGCAAGCTGGTCGTCGGCAAGACAGTCCGCTTCGCCATACTGTACTCAATACCGCAAAAGACGGGAGGCACATCGAGGGATTACGGCATAGTCCTGCTTCAGAGTGGACAGCAGTTGCCAGACCTAGTCGTGCAGGAAGGCTGGGCGAAACTCAGGGATGATGCCGACCGCAAGGCCGAAGTGCCTCAGGCCGCCGAGTTGTTGGAGAAGCTTCAGGCATTGGAGGCCCACGCGAGGGCGGATGAGAAGGGTGTGTGGGCAGACAGGCCGAGGATCATTCAGGTCGCACGCGAGATCCCAGACACAAAGGCATTCGCTGAGCAACACAAGGGCAAACCAGTGGATGCAATCGTCGAGCGTGTGCTCAGCGCTGACCGATTGATCTGTCGCCTGATGCCATCCCCCACATCACATGTGCAGACCACCGTCCTTGTGGCTGGTCTGCGGGCGCCTGCTACCGCACGTACAAACCCATCAGACGGCACATCCCAGCCTGCTGAGCCATTTGGAAACGAAGCCCACCAGTTTGTTGAAGAGCGTCTGTTGCAGCGTGGAGTACAGGTCCGCATCCTTGGAGTATCACCCAACAATGTCCTGGTCGGCGAGGTCAGACATCCAGTCGGCAGCATTGCCGAGTTCCTTCTAAAGGAAGGTCTGGCACGCTGCGTCGACCACCACTCTACCTGGTTGGGCGCGGAAATGGGCAAACTGAGACAGGCAGAAAGGCAGGCGAAGGAGAAGCAGCTGGGGTTGTTCAAGAGCCATGTGTCTCAACAGAAGCCAGGTTCGGAATCCGAGGCCACCGTCAGCCGTGTCTTCTCGGCAGACACCCTATTCATCCGTAACAAGGCTGGCGCAGAGAAGCGCATCAACTTGAGCAGCGTACGCCAGCCAAAGCCATCGGACCCTAAGCAGTCACCGTTCGGCGCCGAGGCAAAGGAGTTCCTACGTAAGCGACTGGTCGGGAAACATGTGAAGGTCACCATCGATGGCAAGCGCCCAGGAACAGAAGGCTACGATGAGCGTGAGATGGCAACGGTCTCGGTCAATGACAAGAATGTCGCGCTTTTGCTCGTCGAAAATGGCTACGCATCTGTGATCAGGCACCGTATGGACGACACTGATCGCAGCCCCCTCTACGACGAACTTCTTGCCGCTGAGGAGGCTGCACAGAAGGACGGTAAGGGGATGTGGAGCCCAAAGCCACCCAAGCAGCAGTCATATGTTGACTACAGCGAATCCCTTGAGAAGGCGAAGAGGCAGTTGACTCTGCTATCAAAACAACGCAAGGTACCAGCTGTGGTTGACTTTGTCAAAAGCGGGAGCAGATTCACCGTCTTGGTTCCCAGAGACAACGCCAAGCTTACTTTTGTCCTCGGTGGTATTCGCGCTCCTCGCACTGCAAGAAACGCCACCGAGCAAGATGAGCCCTTTGGTCGTGAGGCCTACGATTACGCTGTCAAGCGTTGCATGCAGCGTGATGTCGAAATCGATGTGGATGACACCGACAAGGTTGGTGGCTTCATTGGTACCCTTTATGTGAACCGTGAGAGCTTTGCGAAGTTGTTGGTAGAGGAGGGATTCGCTTCCGTACACGCCTACAGCGCCGAGAAGTCTGGCAACGCGAACGAGCTCTTCGCCGCAGAGAAAAAGGCCAAGGAGGGAAGGAAGGGTATGTGGCACGACTGGTCACCTGAGAAGGAAGCTGCCGAGAACGGTGAAGACCTTGCTGAAGCTGACGCTTCCAATGGCGCCAATGGTGACGCATCTGCCGTGCCTGAACGCCAGCGTAACTACAAAGATGTGACAGTCACCTACGTCGACCCCACCAATGCACGACTGAAGCTCCAGATCATTGGTGGTGGGAAAGCCAACCTCGACTCTCTGATGAAGGAATTTGCCAATTTCCACCTCTCGCCATCCAACAAACAAAGCCTCCCAGACGCGCCAAAGGCAGGCGATATCGTCAGCGCCAAGTTTAGCCAGGACGGTGTTTGGTACCGCGCGCGTGTGCGTCGTAACGACCGCGAGAACAAGACCGCAGAGGTTGTATACATTGACTACGGCAACAGTGAGACCCAGCCCTGGAGTGCTCTACGTCCTCTTGATGCTGCTCGCTTCGGTATCCAGAAGGTCAAGCCGCAGGCGGTCGAAGCACAGCTCTCCTTCCTCCAATTCCCAACTTCACCAGAATACCTGAACGAGTCAGTACAGTTCCTTAACGAGGTGACTTTCGACAGGGAGCTGGTCGCCAATGTTGACTATCACGATGCCAAGGAGAATTTGCTGTGGATCACCCTCATGGACCCTAAGGAGGCCAGCAACCCATTCCAAACATTCAACGCGGAGGTCGTGTCTGAAGGCCTCGCCATGGTGCCCAGGAAACTGAAGCCATTCGAGCGAGCTGCCCCAGATGTGCTCAGCGACCTCAAGGAGCGCGAATCCGAGGCCAAGGGTGACAGGCGAGGCATCTGGGAATACGGTGATCTGACCGAGGACTAGAAGGCTTCCCTTTGACGACCGGCAGGAATAAGCATGTTGTATACTTAAGGATATCTGCGTTGTCCTGCAGGATGCGTAGTAAAAGTCACTGATTCTTGCATACGGCCTGCGAAGTTGCACACTGTTGGTGCAGAGTTTGAAAACTTGTAGCTATTGTAAAGGCAGCCCTGCCTCTCAAAAAGGCCATTGAATAATCACCTCTGTTTACACTCTTGTCTCATAGCAAACGCCATCTATAGGAATTCGCTCTCGTAGTGATGACTCTGCTTCAGGGCATGGATCGCACATTATCACATTCAATTGCTCCGGCATTGCTAATGTGGGCATTGGATGCACTTCTAGCGTGCTTTGGACACGTGATGCGTCTGGCACATCTGGTTGCTGTATTGGCCCTGGCTCTGGTGTAGCGACGTTTTGAAACCAGTATGGAGAGTTTGAGTTGCAGCATCAAAGCCGCAGTCGATTTGAACAACCTGCGGCGAATATGCACTCATAGATACTTCTTCGCTGACGCGGCGACCCTATTGCGGAAGACAGGGCTGGTGATGATCTGATTGTTCTGGTAGAAAGGGTTCATAATGCACTTGACCCAGGCCTCATATACCTGGTTGTATTGGGTCAGCTGCCTGATACCAACAGATGAAGACAGGGCCACAACGTTTGCCTCAATAAATGGGAGTGGGGAGGAAAAGATACCTCAAGCATGAACGACCGTACGGCGTCCTCAGTCTGGGTGCTGGTGGGATTGCTTGCCAGCAGGTTGCCGCTGGATCTTGTGTTGGCAGTTGGCGGGCGCGCATTCGCCTGCGGCACCGAATAGGCCGAGTACAGGNTCGATGATGGGTCCGGGTTCATGAGCAGCATGAACTTGACATTGCCGCCCGTTAGGAAGCAGTGCACGTAGTTGTTCTGGAACGAATCGATCTTCTTCAGATATCTTCGCAAAGCAGATTAGCCAAACAAGCTTGTGTGAGGGTTTTGTTATTTTCGGTCGATCATTTCCAATCAATGTCTCAACATGGGGACAGACAGGTTGGAAATGTAGAAGATCGGACGATGTGTGGTCACTTACAGGTCTTTGGTGCCCCATTGTACATCTTCAACCATGTCGAGGCTCGCGTGGATGATGAACTGGTTCATGTTGTGTGCTTCCTCACGAAAGCGCGCCACCCCATCTCCGCCCCCCTTGGACGTGCCGAAGTCATACTCGAAAAGCGGGTTGTCTCTTGTCCCGATGATGGCGAAGTAATATGACATGGTGGTGGGAGTGGTTGACTATCTGAGGCGCAACGGTGATAGAGGTGATCACCCTATGATCCGTTCAAGTAGACATTAGGCGTCGGAAGGCATACAATTTCCAATTGAAACGAAATGGCGATAGACTTTAACTTTCCACCTCACAACCCAATCACGTCTATGGCGACTCTGAATTATGCCTGATGCGGTGCTTCGCTGCGTCTAACAAGCCACGACATGTCGGTTTGCTGGCCGTGAAGTCGGGGCAGCTTGCCCCCAGGCACGAATTCAGGCATCAAAATAGGGTACCAAGCTTGGCATCAACCTCCGCGGCCAAACCTTCATGAGATCTATTGAACGGCAGGCATTGCATTTGGCAGCACGGCACATATCACCACCGCGCATATATTTGGAGATGTTCGGCCCATTTAAAGCGACATCCTCGCTGTCAGGAGGTCTGTTATGGTGAGCGAGTGCGACTAGACCGCCAAATCACTCGCCAGCGCTGACTCTGCAACCCCTCTAGGAAACGACCATGGCGGATGTCCGCACCACAGAAGCTCAGACACCGACGGAGGTTACGGCGGGTAGACAACATCGTGTCGGTGCTAGACAGCGCGCTGCAGCGACAAGCGGCGACGACGGCCGCAAGCTACGCCCCAAGTGACTCGGCAGCAACTTCCAGCACACCACTCAGACACCCATCCTTCGGCTCAGCCACGGTCGAGGAGCTGGCGCAGACGGGCGAGGGCCAGCGGCTGGTGGATAGGGCTGCGCACCCGCAGCAGGAGACCAGACGACACGGACGAGGCCCGCACCAGGGCGAGTTCGTACCAGAACAGACGGCGGCAGGCGTCGCCGTGCCCGGACGCCGCCTGCTCGGCGACGAGGCGCGTAGTACGGGCACGATCAAGCTGATCGAGCGGTGGAAGACCGAGATGCCGACCGAGCAGGAGATGCTGCCCAAGGACAAGTACNACCCTGTTCGACAGGAAGGAGAAGGGCTACAGGAAGGGCGTGCACAAGCTGCCCAAGTGGACCAGAGTCAGCCAGAGGCTCAATCCACCGGGTTTCTGATTGTGTATGTTTGGGTGAGGGGNCATAACAAGAGCTGGGTTTCTGTACTATTATCATGTATACGGAGTTTTGAAAAAANCGTCGGTGGACAGGTTTGACGGTTCGATCTATTGCATCTGTCCGGTCGACCAATTTACTCCCTGAGAGGGCCTGCTGAGCAGTAAGTCTGACACGGCTTCTGAACGGAGTTGAAAAAGTCGACCCCAGAACCTTTTCAATTGTGTCCCGGATATCGTGGTGGTACTGTCCAGATCCAACATCAAACTACAATCTATGGAATGCAATCTGCAATTGGGTACAAAATCTTCACCGTTACACACCAAGTTGACACAGCCAAAGAACTCGATAAGGAATCGTTGGGTGAAAGAAAAACATGACTCTCTCAAGTGAAAGAGTTCTCAGATGCCGTCACTATATATATGTGTCTGCAAGTCATTATCTATCGACATTAAGTAACGCCGCTATGGCATGCGTGACGTAACTTTGCGCTGTCACTGAGAAAAGGGGGGCCCGTTTCCAAGCGGCAATTCGCATCTACCCTAACATCTACAAAAATTCAACTCCCGGACCCGGGTAGGAAGTCCAGGATGATAGCAGATATTGGGGATATCCGTCTCGGCAAACAAGAGCAGGGCTTAGAAGGTATCGCGAAACAAGAAAGTCGGCTGGAAATGTCGCCTCTTAGAGGAGGACGGCAGCGAGACCAGCAATAGCAGCACCGAAGGCACCAAGCTCGGTCCTACCGGCAGAGCCCTTGCTGGCGGACGTTGAGGTTGAGCTGGCAGAGGCAGCAGCGCCGGAAGCACCGGTAGAGGTGGCAGAGGCGACCTGGGCGGTGAAAGGTACGGTGGTCTTGCCGTCAACATCAATACCGCTGCTAGCGAGGCTGATGGTGTGGGTGCTCAGAGTGACGGCAGACTGGCCGAGGGTCAGAGTGTGAGAAGCGACGATGGCCTCGGTCAGGGTCTTGCTGCCGCTAGAGACGGTGGTCTGGACGGCGCTGACGACCAGGCCAGAGGCGAGAGTGATCTCGGCACCCTGGTCAGTCTTCTCGTTGGAGTGCACAGGCGCGGTCTGGTTGAAATCAGCCGTCACGCCCGGGCAGCCGAGGATGCAGGTCTTCATGGTGTTGTAGGCATCAACCTCAGTCAAGTCGTTTGGGTAGCTGGCCTGGGCGCAATCCCTGGCGCAGGAGATGGCAGTGCATGGCAGAGAGTCAGCATCCCAGAAGGGAGCGCCACCCAAGTGCTCCTCGTACTGGGTGGCGTTGCCAGTGCCGCCGGTGAAGTTGAAGGGCTGGCTGTAGGTGGCACCCTGGCCAGTGGTGAGATCGGCAATGGCGATGCTGTAGTAGTCGGCGGATGGGCCGACATCCGATGGGATGGTGAGAGCCAGAGGAGAGCTCAAATCGGTGGAGTTCTTCAGGTAGCCTGGGGGAATTCACGGTCAGTCACGGGTTCGATTCTCAGGGGCAACGCGAGAACAACATACAAGATGGACCTCTGAGGCCAGTGACAGCAGCGGCGAGGTAGACACGGTACATGTTATCTCCCGGGTTCTGGAAGCTGATGTCGAATTCGGCACCGCCAGCGACTGTCGCCGGAACGGTGATGCCATCGAGGGCAAGGGCAGTGGTGGCCATGGCCATGGCGAGAGTTGCGCATCGCATTATTGAGGATTGCATTTTGACGAGGTCGAATGTCACGAATGTGTTGAGTTGGTTACGAAGTAGGGGGGCCTTGGGCAGATTGATTGAGTGGAATGGATCGACAGCAGGAGGCAACAGTGTCGTGGTATGGGTGGCGCGGAAGAGATATTGTTTGTGGTTTGCGGTTGTGCTGGTAGCGAATGACTGCGGTCGGGACAGGGAGCGACGATGTGGTGAGGTGTTACAGAAACGAGTGTGATGGGTAGGAATGGCCGGGACTGAAGAGAAAGAAGTTGGTGGAACAGACGAAGGGAAAGAATAGATGATGAGTGTGTGGCCGGAGTAGAAGGAGAAAATTCGAACGGCTGTACCAGCAGCGGATACGAGGAGGAGAACTCATGATTCGATACCTTCTAGGCAGTCCACGGCTCTGTAGCCAGTGCCGTCGACCACTGACCGTTGGCCATTCATCATCGTCGCCAGCCTACATCCTAGCCCTTCTATTCTGGGTAAAAGCTTAGGCACAGGCATATGTAGAGGGTCAGGAACACGGCCAGGAACAGTCCAGGCGCAGGAGGCAAGCGAAAGACTTGCCGCCGTTCCGGCTCCCTCGGTTGCGTCGAGGTACAGCGGTAGAGTCATTAATCAAATATTATTAGATGCCCAAATTGCATACCCACCCCAGCCAGTCAAATAAGGGCAAGCGTAGACGACCCCATGCTGGACCCCAGTGTGTTGTGTTCTGGCAGTGGCATGTATGTACGGTACTGTACATGGTGCGTGAGAAGCAAGAGCAAGTGGCTGGCAGTGGAAGCTGGAGTGGATGACTTCAATGATATGACGGATCTCATTGATCGGCACTGTTAGTGATGGCGTCAAGAGATCTGTGTCCAGCATCCCCTTACCACCGGTTGGTAATACAGCTGCTGTGGGAGATGCGAGGTTTCTGCCGCGAAGGCTTATTTACGGCCAAGATCATCTCCCTCCGCCAACAGCAACGTCTGATTGGAGTGATAGTCCCAGTCGGATGCGCCCGTTGGAGGGGGTAGCGTACGTACTGTCGTACAGAGATCGGCTAGCCGCCGTATGTGCCGTTGCGCCGTCGATGCAAGCCTGCGACATTACCGAGCCAATGTTATGGGCAATATTACAGACTGGGACATTCCCCCCTGCAGCATTGCCCCTTCGGGCATGGCAGTCCATAGGGTGGCAGCCGTACAGGGTAAGGGCCGGGAACACGAGGACTAGGGCACACATGGGCAGGACATGGAAGACGTGGTGCATAATTTTCATGTCCATTTATTTCCCGGCCACGAAACCGCTCGATTCACGCGAAGCATTTGGTGATATATTACCCCTATATGCCAAATCCAAAATAGCAGCGACGACAAAGAGAACGAAGGCGCTAAGAATGTTCTATAGCAGGCCGGATGGTCTTTCACGTGCTCAATCTGCGGAGAATAAAGAATTCACGTGGCTCCGCTCTGTGGGGGGATCCGCCCGACTTCCCGCTTTCCGACTCCCGAGTTGCCGGAGCTCCTCTTCAATGATGCCTTACTGCATAAGGTACTGTATACGTTACTGCCTCTTCGTCACATCAGGTATCATAGGTGCCATATGTGCCCAACGGCTCTCATTATTAGACAACGTCCGGACTAAGGGGATGGACAGTCATCGTAGATTACAACACAGCATATACCAGGCACCTAGACTATCCTAAATCATGGCCCACAATCACATCCCACTAGACCCGCTTCCTCTCCCGGGCGGTATCGAGGAGCACTACCTCGATTGCACCGCATCATGCGGTCTCAAATTCCATTTGTTAGCAGCCGGTGAGCAAGGAAAGCCTCTGGTGCTTTTTGCCCATGGCTTCCCAGAGCTGGCCTACTCGTGGCGGAAAGTGATACCTGCTGTCGCCGAGCACGGTTACTACTGTGTTGCGTTGGATCAGCGCGGGTATGGCAGAACCAGCGGTTGGGACGACAAGCCTTTCCACGAGGTGGACCTGAACGACTATGTCTTCACCAATCTCGTCCGCGACCTGGTCTGTTTGGTCTATAAACTAGGATACACCGAGGTCGCGTGTATTGTCGGCCACGACTTCGGCGCGGTGTCTTCCGCCATGGCCGCTCTGATGCGTCCCGATATGTTCAGAGCCAGCGTGCAGATGAGCCACCCCTATCACCCGCCGCCCGCCCCACCGTTGGGTGTCTCGCCACCGGCGCCCAGGCCACACATCCAGGCGGACCTTGCTGCCTTGCACCCGCCGAGGAAGCATTACAAGTGGTACAACTCTACCCCAGCGGCAGCGGGCGACTGGCGGGACCCTCCACAGGGCCTGCAGAATTATCTGCGTGGTTACTTCCACATCAAATCCGCCGACTGGGCGAGGAATCGCCCACATCCGCTCAAGGCTTGGGATGCGGCGCAGCTGGCTGTCATGCCTGAGTACTACATAATGCCCGAGGGCGCATCCATGCCCGGCGTCGTGGCGGCCAACATGGAAGGTGAGAACCTGAGGAAGTCAGAGTCCTGGTTACCTTGTGATGACTTGGAAGTGTACTGTGGGGAGTGGGATCGCACTGGCTTTCAGGGTGCTCTGAATTGGTACCGAGCACAGACGGCTTCGACGCCGGCTTCATCCAGAGACATGCTGCTCTATGCCGGCCGCAAGCTGGAGGTGCCGTGTGTCTTTATAAGTGGTAAGCAGGACTGGGGTAATTATCAGCAACCAGGTGCCCTGGAGAGCTATGAAGACCCAGCGTGTGTGGTGCAAGGGCAGTTTCGAGGGGCAAAGTTGATCGACGGTGCCGGCCACTGGGTGCAACAGGAGCAGCCTGAGGCAGTCATCAGGGAACTTCTCGCCTTCCTCGCTTCGCTTTAAATACAGAATGATTTCTCGTTTGTGATATGACAGATTGCAATTGAGTAGGAGATCGTCACGGTTCATTATAGTGAGTGTAGATATCTATGTGTACCCATAAACAAGAGCGCAAGAAACATAAACTAAATGGGTATCTTAAACTTGATCAGCAGCCTTTTCCTCCACGCTCTTTCCCTCAGATGGCTTCGCATTTGCATTAGGGCCGCCAGCTCTCTGCTTTGCGGTCTTCAAGTTAACCATCTCCAAAGAGAACGAACCGATCGCTGAAGCGGCGCCGAGGGCCACGGCCAGATAGAACGTCGATCTCAACGCGGTGTTGTACACAGCCAGCACCTCTGGAAGCTTGTCCGCCGGAACCACACTGCGGATTTGCGTGGCGCCAGTGTCGATGATTTGTCGCGCGGACATGCCAGTGAGCGCTCCAATACCGCTGATGAGCTTCTGGTTGAGAAGGTTCTCGCCCACCGAGAGGAAGATGGCTCCGCCAAGCATCTGTCCGAAGAACATTGTCGATACACCCATGGGTACGTCTGGGCCTTTCAGTACAGCCTGTGCAGCGAGGATACCCTGCTGCATACCTATCCCCATACCGTAGCCGAAGAGGATCTGGTATCCGATCCACTTTCCGGATCCAGTGTCGACGTTCCATGTGGTGATCAAGCCAGCGCCGATAGGCATGATGACCGAGCTGGCCATAGCGAACGGCGTGTAGTATCCGATGCGTCCGATGATCTGTCCTGAGGAAATTGCACCTACCACCAACGACAACACCATCGGAATAGTGTCGATTCCTGACTGTACAGCTGAGACACCCTTGATCACCTGGAACCAGATAGGGAGAAAGTAGATAAGCGTCATCATGGCCGATGCCAAGCTGAAGATGAACCAGAGACCCGCAATCATACTGCGGTTGCAGATGACGGACTTCTTGATGGTAGCGGTTTCCTGCATGAACACCTGGACGAGAACCCATGCAACGGCAAGGACACCGAACACCACCAGCAATGCGATGACACGGCCGTCACTCCATGGGTAAGCCGCACCTCCCCACTGCAGAGCCAGTAGAAGACAGACGATACACGGAACCAAGAGAAGAGTTCCGAGAGGGTCGAGGGTGTAGAATTGTTGTAGTAGTGTCTTTCCGGGCATGCGAGGTGGAGTAGCCTTCATCAGGAAAAGGATAGAAACTGCGGCGAGAGCGCCAATTGGTAGGTTGATGTAAAAGCACCATCTCCAGCTCACGTTGGTAGTGAAAGCACCGCCCAGAAGCGGTCCTACGACGCTGGCCACGCCAAACACGGCACCCATCAGTCCCATCCACATAGGCCGCTTAGCCAGAGGTACCGTAGAAGTGATCAGGATGATAGCACCGTTCTGGATTCCAGCGGCACCCAACCCGGCGATGGCCCTTCCCACAATGAAGGCATCACTCGAAGGCGCGGCGCCACAGACCGTGGAGCCGACTTCGAAGATGAGGATGTTGACCAGGAAGACCCATTTGACGGTGTAGAAGGTGTAGATCTTGCCCATCAGGAGTTGAAACGACGCCGAGGTGAGCATGAACGCACTGCCGTACCAGGCGATGTCATCGATCGAGTGGAACTCGTCCGTCATCTTGGGGATCGCAGTCGCGATGATTGTACGGTCCAGGGCGACGAGGAACATGGCCAGCATCAGCGACACCATGATGATCAGCATCTTCTTGGTGCCGGGGTATTCTGGCTCGCTGGCTGACACCGTCCTCTGCATGTTGCCATCGGTAGTGGTCTGTTGTGGTTGCTTCTCCAGTTCTGACGATGGTGTTGTGCTTGAAACGCTGCCATGTCTGCTTATCGACTTCTCGACATCTTCTTGCGCAAGCTGCTTCACGTTTGGTTCGTCGGAGTGTGAGGCCATCGTGATGTTCCCGTTTTGTAACGAAGATTGTTCGTTGCCGAGCTTGTCAGACATTGTAATGAGGGAATGATGTTTTGGTGGTGAGTTTGAAACATTGTCCAATGCGGAAACACATCCATCACTATATACTGCATCATGCTTGCAAAGAAGGCCGTTTCCGCTGTAAACTATAATGTGCTCCGTTCATGCCATGTCATTTTCGCCGTCGGTCCGTCCGAAGCACCTGTCTTCGTGCCCGGTTACACTAGTATCGGCCGAGCGACGTCATTCTCTGATTGGACAAACGGCTCTAACCGAGCCAGCGCAGCACCATGGGGACGGAGGTTGCGAATCCTCCGTGCCCGCTTCACCCGAGCATGTGGTCGACTACTTAGCTTATATCCGAATCTTACCAGCACTTTTACCGTATCTGGCCATGATGAGGATGAGGATGCGCTTGTCTTCGTACGAAGCTTGATGTAATGTGCCGTTGGATGAGTTTCGTTTCGCGGAAAAAAATGTTCTCGATGCCTTCTGCAACTTCAGATCCCATGCCTCAAATGCGGGGCACACCTTGCTGAGAGAGCTGCATTGCTCCCAACCCTGCTGCTGCCAGTTTCCACATTCCCCCTATTACCCAATAGTTGCGTTTTCATTTGACACCCCCGGACCGCAAGCTTGTGGTTTTCGGGTCCGAGAAGCTCTTAGACCTGTCAAGTTCTGCATAACCATGTGAGGTCCGACATAAGCAGTTAAAGGATAGTTTTAGCGCTTCAAAGATAAGAAGGGTATAATGCGATATTACAAAAGGCTTTCTCTACATTAGTTGGCGTTCAGAAGCAATGAAAAATCTATCCTCGTGGATTGAAGCCAGTGAACCGGTGGCCACCAGCAAGCCCGGCTATGCCACCGTTGTTCTGGTTCGACGCCATATTATCGAAGAACATCCAGTCCAAATTATCCACGTTGAAATCAGTCGTCAGGTTGATGTTCCAGGGGTCTATAGGGTTGGTACTCGCGAGAGGCGGCATCCAGGTGTTGCTCGCAATGTTACCCCAATCCATCAACACATTCTGCGCTGGTGTTGGTTGGGATGGGGTGCCCTCAGACTTGGTGAGTAGGGCTTGAAGTGCCGATATACAAGGCGGCTCTACAACATTGTATGCAGGATCCCGAGCCGCCATGCGTACCTGCGCATCCCAGGCTTTCAACGTGAGACGCCTGACAGCAAGGTTCAGGGCACCTTTTCGGTTCAGAATCTCAGGATGGTTCTTGTAGGCCTTTGCAATGCGATCCCAAGCAGTGTGAGTTTGGTCTGCAGAGAATGAACCCTCACGAATCTCATGCAACTGCCAGATCATGGCATCCCATTGGAAGAAGGCCCTTACGTGCCACTGGAAGCGTTTGAGTAGCGGGTTGTCATACACCGAGCAGTCGTAATCGATGATCTTGGTCGAGAGAGCAAACATAGACTTCCTTGCTTCTTGTGTCCTGTTCTCGCTTTGCCGGTAACTGGTCAATCGAATTCGTAACTTGGTTGATGCTATCGCGGTGCGAGCCGCTGTGTGCGCCATGCAGTGGATTGGGTTGATGATCTCGCAGTATCTCAGAAACTTCTGCTCGATAGTCGACTCAACATCATCGATGCTTTTCTCAACCTCCTCCATGTCGTTGATGACTTGCCAGGCGCGTCCCCAAGAGCCTATCTTGTGGTGCATGTATTGATGCCATTTGCCGATCTGTGCACGGGTCAAGCAAAAGATCATATCTGTCGCACCCTCACGGTCTTCCAAAGGCTCAGTAGTTGTCGGGTTGAAGTCTCGATCGTCAACGTTTGTGGGCTGTTTTGTATCCCACGAATCCATCGCGATTGAGATACCCGTACCACTCAGCTGACCAGCCAGTCCATCCAAAGGGAGAAGTTGCCACCAAAGCCTTCGTCTAAGCTGAACCTCATACGGTGGTAGGCCGAGCGTCTCGCCATCACGATGTAAGCCAAGTCTCTGGGCAATTCTGAGACTGATTCCTGTCAGGATCCAGAACACATGCGGATCCGCGCGAGTCCTGTAAGCCAGCAGGAGAAGTACGTAGGCTTGCAACGTAGGTAGCTCTGTCGTGCGTAAAAAGTGCGCATTAACCAGAGCTTGTCTCAAAGCTGCACCATAGTGGGTTATCAATTGTTGCTGTGGCTGGCCAAAGTGCCCGAGGCATTCCTCGTCTGACAATGTCGTCACGGCAAAATAATGAATGGCGAACAGCACAGCTTCAGTGCTTTTGGGGACGTCCACGACAGGTTTCTGATAGGCTTGTGTCACCATCAACCTTGCAGTAGGCACATGTAGAATTTTGACAATCGGTTCCGCATTGGAGACATATAAATCAAACAACTTCATCGCATCCAAAGGGTTGGGATGGAATTCTGTAAGGTCACGAGAAGCGGCATTGGGACTCAAAAACGCCATAGACACTGGGTCTGCCGGGCTTTGCATATAATGCGCATTGGGTTCAACAGCTTGGTCCAGCTCGTCGTCCGAACTGCTAGCCAAGTCTTCGTCCCCAATGTTGCGCCAAAGGTTGGAGTCGACATATCGAGTCTTGCCTTTACCTGAGAACAGCTTGCCTGATTGCTTCAGCTGGGCCTTTTCGGGATAAATTGAGCCAGGCGTGCCAACCTTTGATCCGTTTGGAGATTCGAGTGCTTGACTCGATTGAGTCGTTCTAGACATTAGCTGTCCATCGTTTGTCATGAGACCATTAGTTTTCAGGACCCTCTCGTATTGGTCTAGCCTGTGATGCATGTCCTCGGCAGAATTTCGTCGTTTCTTCTTGCGAGGGGCGGGCTCAACGTATGAGCATTCAAGCTTGCTTTTCTTACAGGATGCGCAGATCGGCAAAGCTTTGTCACATTTCACCTTGCGGCGTGTGCAAGTCTGACAGGCGAACGACATGGATTCTATCGCGTCCTCGGAATTGGGCCTTCGATCGTCGCCATCTGACGCTGGTGCTGGCGCAATGCGCAGCGGATATGGCTTCGGAGATTCCGCCTTTGGATCAAGAACTTGCTTGGGGTTGGGAAAGGTGGATTGGTTGGTCGGCCACGACATGTCGGCGGTGGCATACAGACTCACGCACGCATCAGGTTACTAATCTGGGGCAAGCATACCTTTAGAATGCCAGGCCTTAGTCGAGATATTTTAGTTACGTGAGGACGCAGGTTAAGCCAAGGCACTCGACACACGTCAGTCCTGCTGCTGCCAGCCGAGGGCGGATGGATTGAGTTTGACGAGTATAGACCTCAAAATGCACTAGGCACGGTCCGGCGGGCCATCCCATTGTCCCGTGCCCGTGCCTAGCGCCAGGAATCACATCCAGTAATGTATAATTACCTTACCGGTATAACTACCTCTCCTTGCTGAAGTGCTCGACTGATCGCTACAGCTCTTGTCAAAAGCACGCTAAATGTGTCGGGTAAACGCCGTGGCTATTCATCTCTGGACTGTGATGCCGCTATCTGTCCGTTCGACTGTAGCGTACTATAATGGTCACTACACGGTAGTCTGGGGTAACATCGATCGCGTGGTCCCTTGGACAATGACGGCCCCCTTGCAGTTCGACTGAAGATGTCGTGTAGCATTCGCCTTCACGGATGGGATGTGCGACAGTATTGCCACCATAGAGAGAATTCAACGATTGAGAATGGATAGACAATGCGTGGTCCACCCGCGCTTTGCTATAGGAGAACCCCTACGAAAACGTGGCACGCATCGCGTGCAGCGTGTCTCAGGCGGCGCATTGCCATGTGAAGCGCTCGTCACTTCTCACAAGTCATCGTCAATCCCTCTTCGAGATGAAACTGTCGAGATGCGACCACAATCACTGCTTGCCACCAAACTGTCGAACCTAGTTTTACGGCGCAGCATGCACGTAGAGGAGGTTATCACTGGGCGCAAAGCGCGTTATATGCTCACGAAGGTGCTTCAAGAGGTCAACAATGTCCCCACAGTCTTTCATGCAGAAGTATTGGATGATGAACGACATTTGAAGTCTGCATCTCGGTACGAATGGTACTTCTGAAGAAGGAAACTCGCGGCTGATGACTTTCCAAGCGTCATTATCAAAACAGCTGCGCCTGATCATGAGATTTCTAGAGATGAGTTGATTCGAGAGTACAATACATATCAACTGCCAAGGGTCACCCAATCCAGCAGCATTCGCTCTTTGTTCTATGTATTCGGCAATCCGATGGAGCTGAATGATGAGAAGCGAAGCAACTATCCTGCTCTTGTTCTCGAAAGATTCGACACCACATTACAAGATTTATCCGCGGAACAATACGGACGGAATCTGGCTCTACCGTATGCGACAGTGTGTACAGTGCTCTCCTCGTCAGCCACTTTCCATAGCGAGAAGCTTGTAAACACAGGTAAGGACCACGAAACGTTTGCCACCAGCGAGCGTTAGTCTAACGCACGTGGATATCAAACCTGAGAATGTTCTCATATCTGACCTTGACACCAACAGCCCAATCGTTAGGATTAGGGATCTTGGCTCTGGTGAGTAAGGTTAAGAAATTCTCTTTGCGCTCTGTTGACTTGAAGTGTGAAATTCATTGCGATGGCAAGATTTACGAATGTCAACCTTCCGCGATGCGTGCTCCAGAAGTGTGGCGCGGTCTCATGTGCACTCATAAATCAGAAGTTTGGGCTCTGGCCACCATGTTGCTGGTCTGGATGAAACCTGAAATCCTTGGTGCCTCGGGTGTCAGTGGCTGGATAACAGTCCCGACATGGTCAATCGCTGAACTAATGCTGCTCTTTCCTGAGTGGAAGGGACCTCCAAGCAACAGAGGCTTCTGCTGAGAAGAATTCGAAATCGCAGAGAGGCTAATCACTGAGCCGCATTCAGAGCGACCAGAGGAAAAACGAGTCGAGGTGGCGAAGGTGGAGAACGAGATGCAGACTATGAAATACCCTGTGGTTTTGCAAGACCTCCTGCTGGCTCTGTTAATTCTGAGGCTGGAAGCCAGACCGTCGGCTCTGGAGGCCCTGTCTTCGGAGGGGTATCTATCCTTACGAAAAGCTGCTTTGGCACAATCTACCAGCTAGATTGTCATGTGTACAACTCACTGCTTATACTTCCTGACCTTATGCTGAGGCGTATGACTGACCCTTAGGCTCAATAGCATATAGGAAGCCAAGTTTTGCTTACCACGCTTTACCGAGTTGCTGTTGTTGCTTGGCGACCGAGCTCATTGAGTGTCCCAGGCCGTATTGTGGGAAACCTGTTTCCATATATCTAACGTCGGGTTAATTATACTTACATACAGACCTACAACCTCAAAGTCCGCTGCTTGAACGAGTATTGGACGCCTCAACAATTTAACCACTGCAGCTTTGAACCAAATCGGTAAGGTGTTGTTGGACAACAAATCTTTGGTTGTAAGACAAGGAACCATATCTTCCAGAGCTTGGCCTAGATCCTCCAGCCTAGTTAAATGCTGCCATTTCAGGCAAAAATGAGGACGGGTTTTCAATACGTCGGGAAAGGAACCCGAAACGTGGCTTGGGGCCGCCTGTACTGTAGATCAGACTCCAACACGAGCCAGTGTAGCCTAAAACAGGCCATTGTTTGCCTGGTATTGGGCATATTGACCTTTGACATACGGGTGTAAACCCTGCCTGGAACCGGTGAAAGACATAGCCAATGGCCAGGGGCAGCCGTGGTAGGACCTTGTGCCCCTTTCCAAACGTTGCGAGCGGTTTCTGTTGTCTCAGCATTCGTGTTCTCAGTGGATGATTAGCAGACGACAGGACTTCCTGCTCGAGAAATGTGTGTTTGTGATCTCAATATAGTCTCGCCTTTGATGATGTCCAGTCGAAGGACAACCTCGGAGAAGAGTTGGGTTATTGATCGACTCATCAGAGCCACGCAGGTTTGCTGGCTCAGCGCCATATACATGATGTCCTGGGATCATCATGGTTGCGGCAGGGCTCTTGGGGCAGTTGAGAAGTACGCTATGAGTTCCCGCAAGTCGTAGCGAGCGAAGGATCAACCTACTGTACCCCATACATTGTGATTCTGCATCCCAAATGCGGAAAGGGACTAAGGGAAGGAGCAAACGAGGAATGTCTTTTAACTTTAAAGCCAATACATGCAGGACTTTGCTCTGTCTTGACAACAGAGCCTGCGAACCTGCAGCTATCAGCATAAGAACTGTCGAGGAACAGTCTGTTCGTTCCCACTAGGAACAGACCTTTAACGAGACGATGACTGCGACTGACTGTGAATGCTGAGGTAGCCCCTACCGTAGGCATGAAACCTGCATGAGACATGGCGGCGGTCGCAAGGAGCAACATGGCCTGATGTATTGTTCTTGGCATACAGGGCTGGCATGAAGTGACTGCATGGTCACGAGTTGGTGCGACTGGCCAGAGTCTTCGCAGGAAAATGCCAAGTTGAAGGCGCAGATTGAACCAGCTGAGAATCCAGTCTCACACCAAAGGCCCTATGCGATGGGCAAGTAGAGCATCCATGCCACTATGCCACCATGCCGCCACGCGCCTCGCCCACAACCGTTATGGATTGCAAGTTCCCCTTTCTGACTTCCACGCCACTCTGGCACAGGCACACTCTCCCTGCCAAGACTAATGAGTCGTATCAATTCGACGTCGGGGTCGACTGATATTCTCCTAAACTATGCTTCCTTCCCTGGATGGCGGCCAGGCTGCGCTCGAGACAGATCCAACCGCCTTTCACACGGCCTTGCCGTCTTGCTGCAATGCGTACTTGGCTGGACAACTCTGTGGCCTTCCGTCTGCCTCGTTTGATAGGTTCGTCTACGAGGGTACTTCTTCGCCCTCGATGCCCATCTGACTCCATACCTGGACCCTACCTGGTCTAGAATCGTCGGATCCTCGTCCAGCTGGGTGGTCTGCAGCGGCACCTCCAGGAGCAGGAATAGGACCAGCGCCATCGTCTGCAACTGATCCGGGATCAGCGTGAGCACCACCGCCACCACCACCAGCATGGGGCCCTCGAGTGTGTGAAACCTCGACAAACCTGTAAGACGACACTGTGCTATGTGTTGTGTGCGATCAAGATATATCCCTTGTCTTCCACACGAGGACGCCCTCTGGAGGGCTGTCGATTTTCGCTCTTCAATTTACCATAGAACTACAACATCCATTTATCAGACAGACAGAACTGCGGCTTAAACGTGCTCACCCTGACATCTGACCACCGTCCCATCATGACTGAAGATCATATGGTGCTGCTTCCAACGTGGATCTGGGTGATTAAGATGTAAGTCTACAGTATGAGAGGCGCCATCGGCACTGGGTCTGATACAATCTGGCCAAACCTAGCATTCAAGCTGCCATCACTGTGCTCGTGCTAGCTCTGTGTGCATATAATGTCCACTTCATCGCATACACAGGCACTTGCTTTGCGCTTTTCACGGTAAGTCCAATCCGTATCCGATCGGCGACTATTCGATGTTGACACGATGCGAAGGCGTTGTACACAGCCATCATCCTGACCTACTACTTTGTTACGCTTCATGCGTGGCAGAAAGGCTTCCACTGGGTTGCTATGCTGGTACTGGAGATTTTCGCCTTGCTATTCTGGCTAGTGGCATGGGCATGCCTTGCTGTGGTGTACGTCGCAGCCAGAGCCGATCAGTACGGCGGCTCTTACGACTATTCGGACGACTACGACGACTACTGGTACAGGCGTCTCGCCAAACGTGACACCACCACCTGGGGTGCATTCTTGGGAATCGCACTGGCTGCGACTGCGCTCGCTGCGATTCAATGGTAATTAACCTTTTCCCCCTCGCGTCAGATGCCGCCTCCCCCTTTTCTGACCAGACTGCTCTGTATAGGGTACTTTACATCCTCACTCTTGTCTTCCTCAGCATTAGAATTCATCGCCATCGCCGGGCCGGCAACCCAATGAGCCCTGGCGGCCTACGTACCAACCNTCGCGTCAAGCCTGCCGACGCCGCTCGAATCGAGGGCCAGGCTGAGCCGTCCATGGTCATGGCCCAAGGCACAGACTCGTACCAGATGCAGCAGCAGGAGCTCAAGACCCCCCAGTTTACCCAACAGCCGGTGTCGCCCGATGCCCCAGTGCACATTCCCCAGTATACGTCGACGCCAGACGAGTCAACCCAGCAGCCGTATCGACCTGAAGACCTACGCCACTCGCCAAATCGCCACGAGATGCAGTAAGATAATACTTGTTACTGCTTCAGGCCGAGCCAATCGATGAAGACTAGTATCAGCAAGTCGAATAATAAGGCAGCCGACAAGCGGCCGTTAGAAATGATGGTCAAAGTTTGTCGATTCATCTCTATTACTCTCGTGGCTTGTCTTTATGTATCCCACCAGGCTCTTTGATTACCACAACAGGAAGGACAGACGAGAGAGAAAGGAAGGGGAGTCTTGATGGCAGACTACAGTCCGCTATGCTCATGATGTAGGCTAGATAAGTAGTGTTTGATTACGATGAGAAACAGCAACTCGTTCTGACATTGTTCAACCCCTCGTTATCACTTCTTTGATATAGCAGTCGTACGTTGACTTGCGTGCAGATGATACGAATCGTACATCATTTTTGGCGTCAAGACATGTGAAGGCCAAAGAAGGCAGAAGGTAAAACTATATGATGGTCCGAGATTTAGCAGGCGGACGTTGCGTTGCTAGGATTCAGCTCCTATTCCTCGTAGACCTGGCTGGGTAGCTTCAGATCTAGGTACCTACTCTAAGCATTCTACAGTCTATGTATCAATTTGATGAATGAAACAACGGCTTAGACACACTTACTTATTCTGTCATAAATACCTGCCTACTATCTACCTCCTAGTTCGGGATAATATCATCATGACGGAAGACCACTTGGTGCTTCTCCCTAGTCGCGAAATCCATGTGATCTGATGCCTGAGGCATCGATATCCAATGAACAGGTACGACGTGGACTGTACCTGGATCCTTGAATGTGATGGACAGATGGATGAAAACACGGCAGAAATCGCCCGATCGTGTAGAGGTACAGTGGATTAACAATTATCGAGCTACAGAACCTATGGTGATCCCGGGATACGCATCTCACAGGGCTGATGTGCGCGCCTCTATACACCGCGCTCAAATCTGGACTCGAGACCCAGCTGATGACATGGGAACTCGAAGTGTCTTGCCTGCGTCTGGCGCCCATTCTTATGCACACAATGGCATTATGTTGAGTTGTAGGTTATCAGGACCGCGGTAAAACCCATATTTTCTCCTTCACGCGCTGTCCCTCAAGCGCGCGAGGACCGCGCCGCGACCTCTTGTCTTCGTCGGCTGTATCATGACATATCGTGTAAAGTGGCTGGCAATGTGTTTGAGACTTTCGCGAAAGATTGCGTAATCTAGGTGACGGTGTAACCGCCGTCAACGCGGAGCTCTGCACCGGTGACATAGTTGCTGGCATCGCTGAGGAGGTAGGTGACGGCTCCCATGAGATCCTCTGGGCTACCCATCTTACCCTGTGGGATGAGCGAGGTCCACTTGTTGGCGAGCTCAGGGTTGTCATCGAGAATCTTCCTGGTGCTGTGGTGATTCTGTCAGCATATGATGCAATGTCATCGTAGAGGGCATGAAGGGACTCACAGAGCAGTAAGCATGTAGCCTGGGCTGATGCTGTTGACACGGATGCCAGCGCTGGCCCATTCGACAGCCAAGGACGATGCCAAGTGCCTGACGGCGGCCTTGGCTGCGTTGTAAGGTGCCTGTGGCTGTGGCACGTTCACAATGGCACCGGACATGCTGCCGATGAAGACCATGCTGCCAGTAGACTTGCGCTCGAGCAGGTGGCGGGCGACACCGACGGCGAAGAGGTAGGTTCCGTCAACGTTGACACCCCACAGCTTCTGCATACGGTCAAATGGGTAGCTGATGGCATTGTAGTTCTCGGTGAAACCGGCAGAAGTGACCAGGTGGTCAATCTTGCCGTGGTCACGGATGATAGCGGCAATAGCGTCGTTGACGCTGTCCGGGTTGGCGACGTCGGCATAGTGAGCCGAGACCTTGGGTACCCTACAGATTGCCATTGGTTAGTGAATGTCTGATCTCACGCTTCTGCCACACTGAAGGGACGCTACTCACTTCTCGGCACCTGGGTTCTCCTTCCTGAAACCGTCCATAAGCTCAATGGCTTGCCTCTCGGCCTCCTCCTTGTTCATGTCGACAATGGCAACATCTGCGCCGCTGACAACCAATGCCTGGCTCATGACCAGACCGAGACCTCTGGCACCGCCGGTGACGACGCCAACACGGTCCTCGAGCGAGAAAGAGGGCAGAGTGCGCTTGAAGTGAAAGCCACCACGGCCCTGGACGGGCCTGGAGCGTGGGAGCAGAGACTCATCGTCAGGGTGCTCGATACGGATGTCGTCCTGAGTACGAGCGTGCTTACCCTCCTCCCCAATGGCGCCGGGCTTGCCAGCAGTGGAGTAGTGATCGTGACGGCTGGGGTCGCTGTTCTGGTTATCCTTGAGAGCGATGCAGCTACGGGAGAAGGCCCTTGTGTTGACAATGCTGGCGGTGGGTGGGCGGACGGCAGTGGTAGAGGCTCTTGAGACCTGTCTAAGCAGGCCGGTCTTGAACATTGTGAAGGATTGCTGTTGTTGTTACTGTGGGATTTATGATAGCAGGATGGGATTGAATGGTAGGTCTTGAAGCTGAGGGATTGGGATCAGCCAGAAGAGTATGCAGAAGGAAGAGGAGATCAGATGGGAGGGAAAGAGATCAGAAGAACAAGGAGACGAAGAAGTCAGGGATGCGTGGTGGATGTAGTGTAGTAACGTACGTACGTAGGTGGTGGGAGCTGTCTTCCAACTGCGCCTGTATCTGCGCCTGCGTCTGTGTCTGTGCCTGTGCGGTGCTGTGCCTGGGCGGATGAAAATGAAAACACTGGACGTACCGTCCGGACCAACTTGGGATGAAAGCTCTACCTCCTGCGCTGCTACGTAATTGAGTGGACGGCTGGGATTGCGTCTGTCTATCTGTCTGGCCACCTCTCTATCTCTCTACGTACACACCCGTCCACTCTCAACTGATGGCCACGATGCTACTGACGATGGCGATGAGGGCAGTGATGCTGATTGCGAAGGAAGAGGTGTGACGTAGCCCAGCACAGCTGCACAGACTCCGATGTTCCCCCATCGCCGGCCACTGAATCCACAACGCGATCCACTCCACCCACTCCACTCCACTCTTGCCTTGACCGTCTCCATTACCTTATGTTCCGCTTTCCTCAGCCCAGGAACGGGACCGCTTTTATGAGGTGATGTTGTCGTAGGGACGGGAGCAGATGTTGTTTTTCCTGACATCTCAAACGAAGCAACCCAGTGCTGATTGATATGGCGATAACGGCTGCAGTAGTGGCGTTATGACAGACCTCCAACATATCTCTCCAGGCAGGATGGAGGCGTGTTCCAATGGCAATACAGTTTGCCTACCCCAATTCCTCCCCACACGGGGTTTTGATGGGATAAGGGGGGGAGTTAACGGTCGAAGGCAAATTAGGATGCAATGGTAAGACGCCTCGGACTCGGACCATTCAGCTTCTTCCATCTAGCCATACCGTGATAGGGAAGGGGTCCATTGGATGGTACTGTGTTGCAATGGGGGGCTATCTGATTCATGTCCCTGCAATATATTGCCTCGCTCAAAAAGGCCGACCTGACATAGCACAGTACTGTCGACCCGAATAATTCTTCGCTTTGTAGGTGCCTCAGGCCACACAAAACCCACGCCTCGACGTCGTCTTGGCAACGCAACGACACTCAAACACCTCGACTGCCATCACCTTCCCTTGGACTGCTGATTCCTCTTTCCGTCAGCAATAATAGAATTCACCCTAGGTGGATCGTCGCTCATAACTGTAGAAGTGTGCTGGATGAAAAGATGCCTCCATGCGCAAGAGACTCACATAGGCACGGAACCATCCTTCAGGCAACACGTGTGTGACTGTTCCTCTGCTTTCACAGCTCGTCATCAAGGCCTCGTGGATTTTACTCATAGGGTCCCCAAGTCCTTGTCAAAATCAAGATCCTAGGTGAGCCGCATCTATAGAGAACAGGTATGGGATGGCAACTGGTACGAAGAAAACAGTTCGTCTCGATCTACTTGCACCGTCTCCAGTCGTCTCATCATGACTCAGTCCAGTTCAGCCTGCGCCTCATTCGCTATGAACCAACGCTGTCCCGACCTGGATGGACAGTCATAAGAGCACAATGCCAGCGCATACAGTGCGCTTCAACACCCCCTCCAGTGCCACATTGCATCTAGGCTTGCACAGTGCTACCCATCCCCCATGGCTACACTCCCCAATAACCTAATCGAGCTCGACGGCACCACCCTCGAGGGTGGAGGCCAACTACTTCGCATTGCTCTCTGTCTCTCTGCGCTCACATCAATACCAGTCAAGATATATAACATCCGAGGAAAACGCTCGTCCGGTGGCGGGTTGAAGCCCCAACATCTTGCTTGCACCAACTGGCTTGCCAACGCATGTCAAGCCTATATCGAAGGGGCCGAGAAAGGCAGCAAGACTCTACTGTTCATTCCCTGGAGCTTAAAGTCTACGGCACGTAATGCTTTGCTCCAAGATAAGCATCCGAAGTCAATATCCAGCCCTGCATTCATCAAGAAGAAAGATGAAAATGGGTCACCATTTCTAGAATCCAACATCACAATTGGAATCGTGGGAAGTACTGGCCTTGGACTACAGGCAATCCTTCCCTGGATCTTGTTCAATTCAACGAGGTCTTCAATTCCCATCAGACTGATTGTCAACGGTGGCACAAATGTATCAGGCTCTCCTTCTTTAGAGTATGTCACTCAGGTCCTGCTTCCTACATTACATTCGATAGGTTTCCCTGAAATGCGTGCGCGGCTGAACAAGAGAGGCTGGAGTCAAGGACCCGCGGCTGCTGGTTGTTTCATACTCGACATCCCTCCAGCACCTTCTGGTCCACTGTCAGGCTTCTATCTTTCACCCCCACCAAATGCGAGGAGGCGTGAAGTTCTCCAGCCCTTGCGGATAGAGGCAACATTTGTCGGTCCAGAATCAGCTCATGATCACTTGCGCAACGTTCTGGAACCTGCCGTCCAGCGTCGCTTTGGCGAATCCTTCAACCTGGAGAACGGTAATCTAGCACTGACTGTCGAAGCCTCGCGGCATGAGAAGCGCATTTATCTGATCATCGTCGCCATCGTACCCACTCAAAGCTCGTCTGATGGTTCAGCAACGCACTGTTACCGTTTGGCGAGAGATTGGCTGTATGACCTCAAAATCCGTTCCCCTACCTTGGCCACCGCAGAAATAGCTGAGCGGGTCTGTCGCGAGCTATTCGTCGAGTGGAAAAGCGGCGCCCTTGTCGATGAGCATATGCGCGATCAGCTTGTGATTTTCCAAGCCCTTGGTCACGGCCCCAGCACGGTTTTTGCTGGTTTGGAAGAGAACGGCACCACCAGACCCCCCAGTTTACATGCACAGACTGCAGAATGGGTGGCTTCGCAGATGCTTGGGGTCAAGTTCGATGGAAAAGGTTACTGTCACAACGGCGCAGGATTTCAAATGCCCCCGGCAGCCGGATAGACAACATCGGCCTTAAGAGACAGATATCTGTCGTCGGTTGTCTACCCGGCATCCACATCAAAGACATGCTGGTCCATATGGCTGGTTGCCGCTTCCTAAGTGTGACTGGCCAGATCTAGACACGGCATTCATAGGTCTCATCGATCCATTCAATGCTGTCTAATTTGAAATGCGCATGATTCTCGAATGTGTCCATCTCATCTCGTCATCCCCTCCACATCACGTTGCCCTCGATCTTGGAAGGGTGTATGTAATAACCCACAAACGTAAAGCAGAACCTTCACGCTTTTGGCAATCAGACATTCCTATGGGAATCATGCACCACGGAAAAGCTAACCACAAGAGAGCCCTACCCTTGTGATTGAGTTTGAACATAAAGGACAACATGCTACAAAAGATTCTATCCTGGCGCCTTTTGCCTTCTTGTTCTCCATCCACGTCATATTGCCAACCTCTGCATCACCCAAGCAACCCACAGCATTACGAATCGTGCACAATGCCGNAGCAAAGTGAACTTGWTGCTTCRGGTCGKTGTGCCTGCATCATCTTGACGCGGGTCTGCAAGGTGGAGCAGAGTCGCATCTGGAGGATGAGCAAGACGTTGTCGGCATCGGGTCGGCGTCGACCTAGCGCGCGCGGTACAGGACGCTGTAGGTCGTGACCAATTCTAACAAAGAGGATCCCTTTCGCTTCTCCACCGGCTGCAAATCCATAGCCGAGGAGCACGTCTAGTCCAGCGAGTTACAGTAGTCACCAACATGCTTTGAATGTGCTGTACTGCATGTCCATACATCGGCTGGTCGTCTCAAGTGCTGCATGAACGTTAAGGTGGATTCGATATTGTGAACCCTTCCACTGCCCCTACATGCCTACCACAGGCATAAAGAGGGCCTACGTTGTCTCCCATTCAACTTTCCCCCATTCGCGGGATGTCTTCACGTCGCAAACCAGCTGTAGATATGTCATCAACTCTATGGAATACCTGCTCTCTGTTGACCCGCGAAGCCCGTGGTGTCATCGACCTGTCCCAGGCGCACGGCCTGGAGCTGCAATCCCGACGATTCTTTTCCATCCCTAGAAGCTGGAGGGAAGATCTTTGCTCCTTAAAGTGCCAAACAGTTCTACACTGCAGGCGTATTGGTTGACGATCTTGATAATCTACAACGGAATCGGTGCACGTTCCTAATGCCCAGTCTCACTGCGGCGGGGTTTACTGTGTTGTATGCCGTTGGGTTATGGGACGGAGCCAACATCGCCTATCTGGTCTCTTGTCTGTGCAGCCCCACATAGCATCTCTGTTAATCGCGCCTATTGTGATTAGATGTCTTTCTGGAGTACGAATGTGGTAAGGATCTCAAGCAAGGCCAAGAGTAGGCGATTCGAGAGATGTTGCCTCGTTCGGTGGGTGTCGTTGGACATGGACCACCAACACCTGCCTGTCGAGATTTGGTGCTCCTGGTGGTTGGCATCGTGTTGTTTCATGCTTTGTCTGCGTCCTGCCCGCGTTCCCAGGCCGAGGTACCCGACCTGTGCAAGCATATTACCTGATCACAACTCCCGAGGTTGATGCGTTGCCGTGCGGTGCCTGAGCCGGGTCTCCAGGTGCCAGCCTGACGCCATCAGGGGACACCTACCTCTCCACAAGATCCTGGTTGGAAACCCGGATGATGGCTGTGATGGTGGGTGGCAGCAGTGACGGTGTGCTTGTCTCAAGGGGGTGAAGACGACAGAGGCGGCGAGACTGTGCCGTCCGCATTCCTGGTGTGCTTGTCGAAAAGCGTAGCGTTGGATAGTGCATGTTGTAGCAGCAGGGGCAGTATTCGTTCGCACTATGTCCCGTGGATTGACAGGGTGCCGGCCAATCGATCCTCTGGCCTAAAATCCCTCAAGGCTCATCAAGCTTTATGAGACCAGGATATCAAGAAGCTTTTGGGCGCGGTTGCTGTTTTCCACTAGGTGTTGGTACTTGTTGTCGTAGGGACAACAGGCATTGAGCTTCGCGTTCCTAAGGACGACTCCCCTCATTTTCTCCGGTATTCCGTCAACTTTATTGAATTCTCATCATACACGCTACTTCTAGGTGGACAGGCGAATTTGCTCGCTACATCTTGCCGGGCTCGTGCAGACCCGCCAGACTCACCTTCATCCGATGGACTTCTGCGCTTGTTCTTTCACTGTAGCGCATCGCTCTTCCTGCACGGATAGGCCATCTTTTACTTGAGCCACGCGAACGCAAAACAAGAATTTAACAGAGACCAGATAGGCAAGGCAAAGCTACTGAATGAACCTGACTGGACTAGTCTGGTTTGGTCGGGTGCATGGTGCGTGAGGCGTGAGACAAAGGTGTAGTGGCCCCAGTGAAACCCGGCGCTTATAGTACTGTACTGTACAGCACTATCAACATACAGTGGACTGGGACTGCAACGGTCTGCCTGGCCACCTTTGCGGCCGCCTACTCGAGGCCAGACACCCATTCACCCATCCATTTCCATGTCTAATCTACTGGTCCAGTCAAGCGTGATCAAGTACCAAACTGTGCTTTGCCATGGCAGCAATGGTGGAGTGGAACCATCCAACAAGCCGCTACCCCTGCTTCGCTGCACGGCAGGATGGAGATGTAATATCCGTATTTGTATATGCGTTGACGCTCTCTTCGCAGGTCGTGATCGTCAACTCGCCAACGGTCAAATGTGGCCTCGGAATTGGGGCCTCTGCTCGTCGAAGGCGTTTCATGGCTGCATCCTGTAGACCGCTGCGGTAAGCCCGTGGAGGTCACACCTCGTGGTCTGAAACATCACATTGATAGTTGGACACGCAGTGTCGAGCACCACCTGCGGATTACAAAGTGAACATTCAGTCAAGAGTGAGACGTTGGCACAGCTAGCCAACATAATGGCAGTATTCCGGCCGCCTCGGCTCGCTCACTCTTCTCCTGTCCTCATCTACAGTACACAAACTGACAAGGTGGCCCATCCACACCAGCGGAATAGTGCGCGCCCAAATACACCCACGGCATGCATTGGGCATGATCCATGCCATGGCCTGTTCCAAGCACAGGAATGATCTAAATGGCCAGTCTCTGTCAGTGGCACGGTAGCTTTCCAATCAGACTTGGATCCATGACCAAACGAGGCACAGCTACACATCGACGCCGGCGACTGAGATGCCGATATGCTGACACAAAGAGGAAATATCCCATAATGTCGTCCAGGCCACCGGTTTCCAAAGGCCTGCGAACCAATCGTTGCTTAGTCCGACAACAGAATGTGCTTTTCCCCCCAGGTGCTGCCCATGGTATAATGCCGTAAGACTACGTACGACTTTAAGTTTGGGGACCTGGTCACGTTGCAGGCTGTGCTTGCTGCCCGGCATGCCGCCGCCTTGTCGAGGTGGAGCTCCTCCGATACGTGACAGAAGTCAATATCGTCTTTGATAGAGGTAGCCGTCAACTGATTGATGGTTTCTACTGCGTCGGTCAGGTTGCAACGATACTGTTCGGTATCACCGGCTGTTTCAACGCGAATAGCAAAATGTAGGCATAGTACTCGTTATTTTCTCGATTCTCGGATCGCCGTCGGGTGCCCCATCTAGCTCCAATTGCAGTCCTCCTGCAAAGCGCTTTGCTGTTGGTAAGAGATATGGACCAGATGTTAGATGTCTTGAAATCCGGTTGATTGAGCACAATTAGCCTCAACAATGAACCGACATCCCATCCCGGTTGCTCTGAATGGAGTTGAACAGAATCCAAAAGCAAGTAAGTCTTGGTTGGGTATCAGAAGCTATTTGAGATCAGTAGTCCACTATCTGGCCAGCTTAAACGAGGTCCTTGTCGGAATGCAGAGAAGCAAAAATGACACAAAGCAAGGTTGTCTGTGTCAGCGTGAGGGTTATAGTCATGATTAGATGCGAGAATGATACTGGGGCTTGATTTTCGTCTTGTACAAAAATGTCTTAAAAACACAATGTTCCCACG
This sequence comes from Leptoxyphium fumago, assembly GCA_001660795.1. Lineage (NCBI taxonomy): Eukaryota > Fungi > Ascomycota > Dothideomycetes > Capnodiales > Capnodiaceae > Leptoxyphium > Leptoxyphium fumago. The sequence continues at coordinate 32,498 of LSHF01000070.1, forward strand.
ATCAAAGTTGTTATCGTTGTCAAAGTTTCGCCCTCTTGTATTGTACATATGAGACTCTTTTTAACGAGATCTGGGATGTAAGGGCGGAAAGTAGCTGGCTCTATTACGCGAGCATGGCAGCGACACCGTCTTCATCCACGCCACCCACAGCATCCGAGCCGAAAATATCTTCGTCAATATTACCTTCACCGGCTTTGTGGCTCAATTTGCGTCTCTTGAGCCGAGGGTCGGGCCCTTCGGAATTGGCATCCCTGGTCTGCTCGCTGGTATCGTTCGTGGAGATGGACGACTGCATTTGAGGAGTAATCAGAGAACTGAGGAAGTCGTTGGCTTTGGCTGCAGCGTCGTTTGGTTGCGGCTGTAGGGCTGGCGGTGGTTCGAATGCTGGTGCTGGTTCGGCGTCGAAATTTGGTGGTTGCTCGGTCACGCTCTCGGCGCCAGTAGTACTGGCAATGAGAGCCTCTCGTGGATCAGCATCACCGATAGCACTTGTGTCCACATCCAGCTCATCTGCTTCGCCGGGAGGTGGAGTGAAGGCCTCGACATCTGGAGGCGGTGGAGTAAAGCTCTCAGGCTCTGGGCGGGAGGGCTCGTTGCTTTCATTCAGGGTGTGTCCATTGTGTCCATTTAGGTCAGCAAAGCTGGAACCCGGGTTCGCAAGCGAAGGAGTGGATGGTGCAGACAGGCCACGCATGATAGCATCTTCGACCTCCTTCTTCCTCGACTCGATGTCGTCCTTTTTCGTCTGCAAATCGTGAGCTAGACCTTCCTCCCGGCCGAGTGCAGTTCGGTTGTTGTCGATGAGCTGTTGTAACCCATCGAGTAGCTGCTTGCGTGCTCTGATGCTTGCATCTACAGCATTCTGTGCTGTAGCTAGGGTCTTGACCAGACTGCTTAGCCTCGCTGCATGGACAGGAGGAGTTGGCACTGGGGCACTTGGGTCCGCTGCCTTGGAGTAATCGGACTCTGCAGCTCTTGATGGTCCGGCAATGCCAGCTTCTGCCCTGCTGAGGGCGACTTGAGCCTTTGCGACGGCATCTAGCTCGCTAGGGACACTGCCAGATGCACCACCGCCAAACAAACTGCCACCCAATCTCTTTCCACCACCTTCGCCCAAACTTCTTCCACCTCCTCCACGGCTCTTGTCGAGTTCGAGGATTCTGCTCTCGGTAGCCTCTAGAATTCTCGCATCGAAGATGTTTCTTTGCCGCCATACCTCAACCACTCTCTTGATCTTGCCCTGAATCTCTTGTGAAGCATGCTTGTAAGCTGCTGCGGTCGCATCGGAAATGAGGGGCTCAAATGCTAGCATAAAGTCTGATCTTCCTCGGGCGCGCGATTGCTGCACTACTTCGTTCGCCAGATAGATCAAGTTCAGTCTCTTGGGGACATTGGAATCCTGCAGGCGCCGGAGCCATATCAAAGCCGTATGGTCCGCATGTCGTCTGGCCCATCGTCAGTCATCTTGCGCATGGCACACCCACGATTGAGGATTGAAAGAGCTGGCCTTACCTGTGGAACATGATCCATTGCGCAACGGAGACAATGCTCTCCTGAGTCTCATTGAGAGCGGATAGCTTGGCAGTCACTGCATCCTCAGAGTAGGCCATTGCGACCGATGGACCGCAAGGGAATGTGGTGATGCGTCGTGGTGCCTCAGCAGGGTATTGCAGACACGTATGCTACAAGGGATCGAAGTGGAGGTTTGTACAATCCTACGTGTGCAAGCGTTGTTGGAACGAGGCAGCGACAGCAGAAACCAACAGCAGACACGCCTTTCTCCCTGGGTCGAATCTGAATCCTTTCCCGGGGCTGCCAGCCTTTGCTAGTCAAGCGAAGAGCCACCAACACAGGTGCTGCAGACAGCCGCTAGTGGAGTCGCGGATAGATCAAATGAAATGCGGTAGCTGGTAGGCGATCTGGAGATCTACTACAGGGAGACGATGGGTCTGGTCGCGCTGTCAGGGCGTCAGGGAGATGTTTGTAGCTCGAGACGTGAAGACCGTCTTTGATGGGACATTATTATATTGAGTCCAAGCTCAAAGATGGCAGTGACGGGGGAGCGGCAACTTCCGAGGCGCGCGCAAGTCGACCAGCCGGGCCAGTCTGGGCGGGTGAGCTTGATGCAATGTTACTGTCTGCGTGCTATAGCAACTGTTTGCGCTCCCATTGACAATTGTTTCCACCTCTCCCGTAGGAGCACATTCTCGAACAGAGCACTCTTGTTGGTTTCGTGGTGCAACAAGCTTGTCATCTGCTTCCACCTCCAATTCGACCACCTTCCGCAACAACGCCCTTCAAGTCACAAGTAACAGGAGTCCTGCTGTCTGAGCAGCCCCCAGATCGAACATAATGGCCGACAGATTCCCCTCGCTCGATGACTTCGATGCTGGTATTTATCTCACTCAGGGTAACATTAGAGAGCCCTAGCTTACCTGAATGCGCAGGCCAGACCGAGCCCCAAGGCGAGTCGACCCTCGAAGCCATCGATGAGCCCTCCGACTTCCTAGCCCGCGAGCGCGCGGCTTTGGGCGACGATGCAGAGCAGTTCGGCACATCGGCAGATGCCCTCGCCACCGGTGCAGATGCCGGTGTGGACGACGATGACCTCCTAGGCGGGGGTGCCACCAACGATGCCCTAGGCGACGACATTGGCGAGTTCGAGAGTTCATTCCCCACTGTGGACACAGGCAACCAAGCCGTCGGACCTGGCGGCACCATCACAGGCTCGGCGCCATCGTTCCAGGCACCGACCCGCAACGCATATGCCGAGGAGGAAGGCGAGAGCGACGCAATCAAGGAGTGGAGAGAGAGGAGAGATCTACAGCTTCAGCACAGGGATGAGGTCTCAGAGTCAAAGAAAGCCGAGACAGTGAAAGCTGCACAACAGTGAGTCCCGAGCGTTTGATTGAACATCATCCTTGGGTGCTATGAACCGAAAACGCTGACACATGTGGGATCCAAAGGGCGATTGATGAATTCTATGAGAACTACAACAACAAGCGGGACAAGGGAGTCGCCCAGACGAGGAAGGAGGCCGAAGAGTTCATCAAGAACAGAGAAGACACAACATCCGGTGGAACCAGCTGGGAGCGGATTGCCAAGCTGGTCGATCTGAGCGGTAAAGGCGCTGCTGGTGGCGCCTCAGGCTCTGGCAAGGCGAAGATGAGAGAGCTGCTGCTTAGCCTGAGGAAAGACGAGAAGGCTCCAGGGGCAAGCGGGTACTAGGGTTCTCACTCGCATCTGCTATTGACGACACTTCGGCTTCGAAAGTGGTATTGCGATGCCTTCTGGCCAAACAAACAGCCAAATCAAAACGCAGACTTGTAGATGGTAATCTTTCATGTAGATTCTGAAGCTTTATGACAGAAATCACGGTGGGATGTCTTAGTAGCTCCAACGTTGCATTTCACTGGCATTTCGAGTGGAGAATAAAAAGCGGTCGAAAGCTGACACGGCTGCGAGCCATGTAGTAACAACACGAGGTCAACACAACACGCGCTGCAACTCCTGCAAATATGCATCCATCCTAAACTTCCACAGGATATCCTCCAATGCAATGCTACTCCTAACCCAAGTAAGATTGCGCCAATGATACCAGCACGCGGTATCAGAGAGCTAGACAATACCAACCAGAGGAGCCCGAATCAATTGTAGCCCGCCGTGAGATAGCCTTCGAGAAAGTCTGATGCTCAGTCAAGGCGGCAAAAGTTTGGCGACGCCTACACGTCTTGGTAAAGCCCAATAGTAACCTCAAGTACTCAAAACGCCATACCACCAACGAGACAAGAGCAAGCCAGTACAAAGCCAAATAACAAGAGTAAAATGACGCTGGACGGCGTCTGCACCTCGCCGTCCAGTACGCTGATCACGAGGGACCTGCTGAAGAGGGCTAGTATGTTCTTAGAATGCCGAATGAAGCTGGCAAAGCTGCCGACGTGGTCGGAATCACGCTGACAGGCTCCATGGAGCCTAGAGACAACAAAGCCCTCCTGCGCATGCTATCCGCCGCCACCATCGCCACCAGCAGATACAGTATTTCGTCTCGGCATCGAGGGCGTGCTGACCGGTGGAGCCGGCGGATAGTAATTGTCTGGAGGATAGGGGTCGTCCGGCCCGATGGGCTCATACTCGTCACCATCGTATTCATCATCATAGTACTCTTCATCGCCTCGGGGTGGCAAATTGGGGTCATATGAACCATTGGGCGTAGGTGGTGGGGGGTTGCCGTTGGCGTCTACGCCGTTGCCGGCCTTGTTCTTCCCCTTTCCGTTCTTGCCTGCCTTATTCTTACGACCCTTCATCTTGGCTTTCTCAAGCAGTCGTCGCTTCTCGGCAGCCTTCTTGCGCTCCTGTCGATCCTTGACTTCGTATGAGCGAATTAAGGCGTGAGGAGGTACACCGAAAATATCCTCGTACTCGCAAAATTCACATATCCACATATCCTGTGGTTTAGGTCGATTATGATAATTTTGATATTCTTGTTGCAGTTTTCTCTGGCGGGCAGCAATGGCGTATTCCTTACTGGGTCTTCGACGTGGCTTTGGCTTGGGAGGATGTTGTGGCTGTTGGTCGTCTTGTTGTCCAGGTGGGTACTGACGCCTTGCGGCATTCGACTGATTTTGACGCGGACCATCGAGTGGACTTTGTGCATGCATGACATTTGAATTTGGCAAGGGTCCAGGCATGGCCTGATTCATGCTTCCCCTGGCATAGCTGGCTGGTGTGGGGGATCCATATGCGGCAGCGGCTTGCGCAGCGGCATGTTGTTGTGCATCAAGCATCCTGTTGCTACTGTCACTTTCGCAGGAAAATGTGAATTGAGTTTTCGGCGTTGTGGTGGAATGTTGCTGGAGCAGCGAAGAAACGTTCTCTTTTCCTTTTTGGGGTGTCAAGGGACCTTGTTCTGCTGCTGACTTGATGGCTTGGGTAATTATACCGGGCTTCTCTTCGGCTGGTGAATCTGTTCGATTGAGGTCAGCAGTCTGGATCATGGATCGTCGCCTGTCATTGTCCTCCCTTCAAGGCGAGCTTACCATTTGGCCCGATTCTGGTGCTGGCATAGCCGTTGACAGCGTTCATGGTGTTAGGGCCCAACGGCCGGCGCATGTCGTGCCTTGCATTTTGACGGCCATACCTTCCCCTGCCAGCACCACTAATACCCGTACCATTGCCAGCAACGCCAACAGGCGGAGCTCCCGTATGTGTCCAACCTCGCTGCCCGTAATCCTCATCAATGCCATCGCTCTGACCCGATATGCCCATGTTGGCAAGCTCAGCGCTCAGCTGCGACTGATGCATCGAGCTTGATGTGGATGAGAGGGGTATTTTGCGCTTTTTCTTGTTACTTGTGTTTTCGAAACTCTCATACCCGTCCGCACTGCTCCCAGTGCTAGCTGGGGGTGGTGGCTTTCCGCTCGAAGTTTGCCGTCTCGCCTGCATCAGTCGTCTCTGGACACTGTCTAATTGCTTGCCGTTTGTTGTGGTAGGAGATAGAGGTAGTGAATATCGGTGATCCGGGTGGTCGAATTCAATCTCTTCATCACCACTGTCAAGATGGTCATGATCGCAGCCACAGTGATCATGGTCATGGCTGACAGATGTGCCCCTTGATGCCTGCCATGCCCGCGAGCTCATCAGACCTTCACCATTGACGTATACATTCCCACCTCGTGCCTCCTCCGCTCCGATCCCATTGTCCAGCCCACGTATGTTCAAATTCAGCGCCGGCGAAATTGGCGGAGGATCTGAAGGGTAAACGATGGTTGATCTTTGCTCTGGTGAAAGTTTCGACTGAAGTCTGCTTCGGGGGAGAGGCCGGATGGCTCTCTCAGGATAGATGAGAGAGGCAGTGTCTGGACTGCGGGTGACGGATACCGACGGTGAGCGTGCTGCGCCGTAACCATTGTACGATTCTGCTGTGGTGTTGAGAGCGTTGTCAGCCAAAAACACATTCGAGAATTGATGGAGGTCCTGCGATGGTAGGATTTCCAGGAGGCACAGCGATGCGGTCAAGCTCTCATGCCTCCTGGCAGAGCACTCCATCAAAACCTCCTCATCCTATGCTGGGGCTGTAGCATACCAGCAGCTGTAGCCATGGTCTGATCCCTCTCTCTTCCTGATCCTTCTCCCACTACCACGACGGAATGCCTCTTTTGCTGTCAATCTCGTGATGCTTTTCTCCAGGTCTTGAGGTATGGTACTGGGGCCAAAGGTTCGGTCAGCTTGCTGAACAGAGTGCCGCTGGTAGAGCTACCACTGGACGGCTACCGATGGTGTCGTGTGTTCCTCACCTCCTGAATTAGATTGGATGATGACGGTGGTTAGCGTTAAGGGAAATATAGACTCAGCAATAATGTGGGATGGACAACTCGTCTGGAATACCTGACTAATTGGGACTACGCGGCCGGCCCGCTCGGCTATGCCCTACTCCAGTCCCCCCTTCTTAAATATTGATGCTGAAGAAAGTATCAACGGCAACTGTTGCGGATATTTATTGTTAAGAGTGTCATTCTGAAGAACATGCATGGCCAATGGCACCTCAGAGTTGTCATCATGATCAAACGTTGAGACAGTATAGCTGGACAATTTATGAGTGACACGGGTTAAAGATCCAATCATGCCGATGCCGATGCCGCTGCTTGTCTTTGATCTTTCAAGAACGAAGAGAGTGGTCAACGGCAAAGGTAGGTCAATGGCTTTCGGTCTGTATGCAATCGCTGGTAAAACGATCACATCAGAGTCATCTATACAGCTGGTCTCCATTTTGAAAGCAAAACACATCTTCGAAAAGAACGACAATAGCAACGCCTACCCAAAGACCGAACCACTTAACAGATCACCATGGTAGGAAAGATGCGACTCCATACAGGACGGGGGTCGACCTTGGACATGGGGCAATATGTCGGGAATAAAAGACGCCCACTTTGCCTCAACCTTACGGCTACGGCCCTCCATGTCCTTGCTCCTTCTGATCGTATCCAGCATAGCTGCGACGGTCAGAGAGCGAAAATCTCTGTTGGCCAAAGACAGAGACCACCGCAGCATATCGAGTAGCTGAGACGCTCTGGTGAAAATATCATCAGTCCTGTTGGTTTCGTCGATGGCGGTACTTGCGTGTCCGTAAGCAATGGCGATCCGCCGTGACATGCTACCGCCCAGCTGTGCATCCGTGATGGCGGCATTGCAGCAATTCAGATGGAAGTTGATCGTCTTCAGCGAGTCTGCAAGCTCATTCCACAGCACTAATGCGTGTGGCGTATCTCTATTCATCTTGGTCTCAATGAACTCATTCCACATCAACTTCAGGGGATCGACTTGATGGAGCGTTTCGCTTGGGACTTTGAAGCGACGAAAATGGTACGGAAGATTATAGTAAGAGCCTCCCAGGTATCGGTACTCGTTCACTGCTACGAGCGCCCTGTCTAACATCCAGTTCGTCCAGTGACAAATTTTAATATAGTGCCAGAGCAACCGCGAATAGAGGGTTTCTTGTTGACTGGAAGCTAGCTCAATCGCCCAAAATGGAATTCCGCGTTGAAGCTGCTCATAGAGTGTGGGTATATTATCACCGGTGGCTTGGTGACCATCTGGCTGCATAAGCATACCGGCCTCATGGAGAAGGAGGGCCATGGGTGGATGGGAGTAGAACCGGTAATTGGATGATTTTGCGTTGTCCATTTCGTGTAATATCTTGAGGTTTGCCAGACGAGGGTTTGCTGATTTTGCTGCATACCCGCCATAGTAGTGATTTTATATATTGCCAATTCGCTCATAGTATCAACGAAGAAGTAATTCATCCATTTGCAATTGAATAAGGACACTCGCACTGGACCAACTGTTCAATTGAGCTGCCGTTGAGCAACAAGGCCACTATTGACGTAGCTGAGAATGTTGGACCTTACTAGATATTGGGTGACTGCAATTCAAGAGTGCAAGCCATTGTTGCTATCGTGCATTTATGTTTCTGGGCTGCATTTATTGACGAAACAATCGTCATAGTTTTGATTTCACCATAGGTATAATCTATCCGTAGTCGTTGTGGTGATTCCTTTGAACAGCTTGTACTAGACAAAGGAGTTGTTTAGACTAAATCGACTGCCCGGATGAAGTCTTTTGCAGACAAACAGAGACCAAACCGTCATTAAGTACCCATAAAGCTGATGTTCAGAAAGGCAATTTAATTTCATTGCAATCTTGAGGATTCGAGGGAATCAAGCGGTGGCTGACTCAATTGTGCTTGGGCAAAAGACCTGTAAGAGTAGTTGAATTATACCCTGGCTCATCGATTGGAGCCAATCATGACTTCAGTTAGTTGCGAGTTGATTGCAAGGCCTGTCATATTCGTCGAAATATTGGTTCCAGCGACAGGAACATCATGTGGTGTAATGACATCCGCCCAGACCTTCACTCTTACACGGCAGTACAGGGAGTTTGAAGATTCAACCTACATCGCCGCCAATATAGCCCAACTACTGGAGCGGATGGACGAAGAAAAAAAGCCGCATAGATTATTGAAGCAGGCTGAATGCCATAGAGTAGAAAGCCGTGCCTCTGGAGAATAGAAGCATACAAGGATGTTTTGCGAACGCCTGCAGCCAAACCGGCCCGATGGAAGGGTGAAGAGGCGCACTCTGATATGGCTGATATTCAATATGAGCACTCTGTTCGTGTGCGGTGGGGATGATCTCAAGTAGGCCCTTTCCAACCGTACCACTCAGCTTGAAGAGACATCTTTGGTCACTTGTGATGGCCTAGTGAAGACCGTAAGGTCCGCTCAAAATGCCCCCTAAGTGGAGGAGCCATATTTGCAGAGATGTCAAGCTCTGAACTCTCATGGTCTGCCCCTCACAACAAGTGTAGGATGACCACGCCAACCAGCCGTAGCTGCTGCAACCTGGTAAAAACAAGGGTGTAGTCTGAGAAGGTGGGACATGGAAGTATGTTGGCAGTGGCAGTGATGTGTAGAGTCCCTCCCGCTGCAGGATACCTGCCCCGAACATCCCCAACTGGTACACTCACAGAATACAAAGAGCGCCGCACAAGAGGCTGACGCATCGAAGTCTAACCGTGTCACAAGCTGGGTTGGCGTCCAGGGACGTAGTAAGTGGTCAGGCCGCAGAGCCGCTCGTATGACACTGAAGTCCAACCCCTTGACTCGAACATCTACCAAGTAGCTTACGATCGGCATGATCAGCTTTTGTCAGAAGGCTCTCGAACAATAACCACAGGAGTGCCGTGACCCATGATCTGGGTATGCTACCATTAAGATTAACCGATGTGTTCGATGATGCTCAGCTCGCTTGATCAGTCAAGTTCAACGTTTACCATCGTTAATGAAGTCTACATGCTTCATATCCTGATCCGACCATCATACAACGCGACCAGTGCAGCATACATGCTGCATGAGAGCCTGACCAAAGAGCTTACACCTATGCATCGCCAAGGGGCTTGCAAGATCACCACTTAGCGATACTAGGCTATTGAGGCGTAGCAGTCTCGCCTACGGTATAATCCAGGTGCAGCTAGATTATCATGCTTGGAGCCAGAAAAAACGATGGATCCATCACCTGCCTGGGAATGGCTAGCGAGGAAATGATCGAGCGTTGCATCATAGTTCATTCCGATACCCCTCAGTATCAAGACACAAGAGGTGGTCCCATTGTCAGCTTGAACTTTGATCAGAGGCATCGCTGCCCAACTCGTTCCGATCATGTTAAGTGATAGGGTCGCCCATGCTAGTCAATATGGTCATGGCCTCTTGCCAAGATGATGCAAGATTGAGCGACGACAAAGTCTACCGGAAGTAGAAGCCATTGGCTTCGTGTTGTAGCTGGCAAATTCCTTGTATGGATTTCAGCTGCCGCGTACATGATGAGAGATGGGGTTGCAGTGGACGGCCTGGTTGACTCTGGACAGGTCGACTCTGGACAGACATTGACGCGGGTGACTGCTGTGCTTCTGCATATGGTGGTTCTGGTTACGAGGTCGTCTCTAGGCAACTGGCTAAGAGAGTTGTGCTGAGGCTGGACTAGCCGCTGCATGTTAATGCAGCGACGTAAGTATGCCCGAGAAGCCTTCGCTTAGAGAGGCACTGCCGGCGATCGCAATGCCGGCGGTGGACTTGTTCATCGACGAGTACTGCAGCTGGCAACAAACAGATATGATTAGCCTGCAGTAGCGAGTTAATGGTATGAAGAAATGTCTTTTACGAAGAAGGTGGTGTGACAGAGAGCGAGGCTCACCGGGATACTGTACCAAGATGATGACCTTACTTTGGTGTTGTGTCTCCTCAAGCATTGCACCAGGACGAGGATTCAGTACGTAGCCAATTAAGATTCCATCGCCATGCATAACCTACACAATTAGGAAGAGGTTGGGCGGCATGCCATAGTCCAGCGCGACCGGCGAACACAACGTGAGGCGAACACAATGGCAATCTTGTTGATCCAGTTGCCGCATTCTCGCCGGCCTGATGTCAAGCCGCCCGTCCGTTGCAAATGTCTGGTAGGTACAAATAAGCATGCTCCGTAGAGGGTCGGAGGCGTTCTTGACTCTAGAGCATCACACGGGATCCAACGGGAAGGAGGATGCAGCCTCTCGTCTGCAGAAGGGTGAATTGCGATGAGGCAGGCATGTCGAGGCCGCATGGAGGCGCTAGGCAACGAATGCAGCGAGTCTATACGATCGAAGCGTCGTGGTACATCGCTATTTGCTACAGGCTCAGGCCGGGGCTGCAGGTGTCATGCATTGCGTCTCGAAGAGGCTGTTTGAGGCCTGTGTGCGTGTAGCTTCTGACGGACGAGGATGGTGGTGATTGGGAAGAGGCCGCGAGATTTGAATGCGTGGCAGATGATTGTGATAGGACGACTTGGCGTTGGGATATGTTCCAAATCATTCTACATGCTGAGTCCTGCCTTTTTTGGTGTCCATGATGAGACCGGCAGGGCCTTTTATATCTTTTTTTCGAATATGATGTCGTACGTGACAGAACACTCGAGGTGGTGGTAGGTAGGTATCTAACTACAGTTGGCTGTGACGTCGGCTTGGGAGAGGATGGATGTTGCCTCGGATGGCCATGCTGCGATAGATAAGATAAGATAGGCATTCCGTTATCACGTGATCCTCAGATACCGACAATCGCAACCTCACACAACAGCAGCACTGCGTGGTAGTGACACGACGGGATTTCACCATCACCATAGTGGTCAACGCACGAGCAGGAACCGAACCAGGGAATCAGATGAGGACGTAGCACGTAGAGCATGACTCGCATTGCCCATCGTGTCTGACAGCCAGGGCGGCCCAGGGGCGTCTGCACCTACACGAGCAACGGCACCCCCTACCTTCTTCACACTGTACCTCTTGCAAAATGGGGCCGCGAGAGATCGGTAGATGTCGATTTTGTGGGAGTCGAGGCTAATCTGTCCGACCAGCCTGCCCTGCTGCGGCCCCCTGGGGTGACGCCTTGTCCTTCCCATGCCAGCCCAACCTTCAGGCGGATGCGACTGTCTCCTCGTTCAAGAAGCGCTGCAGGTGATTGTAAGGAGTAGGGATGCAGCGGTACACGACCCCAGGATGTACCGTCTGTACCATCTGTGCTGGATGTGCGTCTGAATGGCCAGCTGCGAGAGCGGGGACCTCGGGACATCTGGATTGATGCCCAAAGCCATCGTGGGGTCTGTGATGCCACGTCGAGGCCGGCCGGCCTCACAAGGCGACGTCGTCTTGCCACTCGACTGTCCGGCCGCCAGCTTTATGTTGCCGTCCGCCTGTCCTGCCTGTGCCTGCTGCTCCAGATCCGCCCATCGCAACCTCGACCTCGCCTTTCCATCTCATCTCATCTCGTCTCGTCTCGAACTCTTGTTCCGCCTGGTCTGGCGCGCATTTGCTGCCTCAGGCCTCCACAGCGCTCTCCCGCCTCAGGCACCAGCAGACAGCGGGGTGACAGTGACGTGAGCGCCGGTCGCTGATTGGCTCGCTTGGGACTACGCGCGGCTCGGCCCTTGGCATCAAGCCAATCAGACGCAGTGCAACCCTCCCGCAGCTGGAAGTGCAGCCCAAGGCCCCAAACAGCGCAGTCAACATCTTCTCTACTGACCCTGCCTGACTTTGTTCCCGCTGTCTTTTCCTCTCTACAACATCCTCATCCACCGTCTTCCCGGATTGTGTGCAGACCTCTCTTCCCGCATCTCCCTGGTTTCCTGGCTTCCGCTCCGTCGTATTCGTCTCCCACCCCCGTCTACCCAGGAAGGAGTTGGTTTGGACTGTCACCTTGCCGCCGGATCCCTCACTGCGCGCAGTCTTCGGCCAGCCATCCATCATTGCCCTTGGTGTTTGTGTGTATGTGTGCGCGTGATTGCCATCTTGACCACCCTAGAGCCTGCTTTCCATACCTGGTTTGCCACTCTGTTGCCCTTTGGACGCCTTTGTACGGACCTATTCTTCCCTCTTGGTTATCAGGCCCTGCGAAATCCGGAGGACTGCCTCTCAACCCGGACCTTTAGTGACCCAGGAACCCCAGCTGGATCCGGAGCCATGCCTACAGAACTTGCCCGACAGTGGTTCGTGCCTGGTGATGGTATCGACCGCCATGTTATCACAGGCGACATCCAGAGATATCTCGGCAATGACGCGACAGTGCGCCCGGGTGTCGGAACTGGCGACCATGAGGTGAGCCGCGGTCACTTCGAACCGACCTGCCTTTCGACTCTCATACTAATCTGTCTGTGCCAGGGTATTCGCGGCTACTGGGTGAAGGCGTATCGCAATTTGACTAGTGTATGTTCTGAACCGTCTCCCCATCTCATCCGGCCCCAGCGCTGACCAACATGCCAGGCCATGCTTGCCGACTTGAAAGCGGATTCCGCCCGCTGGAGACAAGAGCAGCAGCAGACAGGCACTCGAGGTACTCCTAGTCCTCGCATGTATAATGCAGTTTCAGGCAGTACATCTCCTGACGCGAGAACAGATGGTTACGTTGGTTCTTCAACCTACCACAACTCCGGCGCGGCTGCCGGACGTGGTCCAGTAAGAAGGGGTGGCGAGTCCCCCACTGTAGACGGTCCCTACTCTGCCCCTGCTACTAGGACTGAAAGGATACCAACCCCAAGAGAGAGGATTCCAGTGTCCGCTATGGAGGATATGGATGTAGACATGCCTAGCCAGAACCGCCCGGACCCAAGAGGCTATCCGGACCGCCCTTATCCTCAGGACAACCGGCCATATCCATCCGATGGAACCAGGATTCCCTATGATGGCCGTTCCTATCCTCCAGAGCAACCCTTGTCCGGAAGCTATGGTGGTCGTATCCCTGTGAATGCTCCATACGGCCAGGATACCAGGTTTCCCAACTATCCGGTCAACGGAGGTGGCCCTCCACCAGGATACACACAGCAGGGAAATTACTATGTTCCAGTGTCTTCCTATGACCAAATTCCGGCCCTGACAGGCAGAGCAGACCCGGTGCCATATGGAAATGGGCCCTACGGACCACCCCACCAGCAGCCGAGGAACGACCCCCGGGATCAAAGAGATTCAAGGGACGCAAGAGAGTTGCGTGGACCCAGATACCCTACAGAGTACGCAGACCCAGGATATTCTTACCCAAGCCCTGCTGCAACGGTTGTCGGCTCAAGGGATCGCGATGCTGTTGCCAGCCCTCCCGTTCCAAGGTTCGGATGAGACTTATTCATGCAGAACTGACGTAGACCTCTTGCTAACTTTTGCAGCACTTTCAGTGGTCAGATTCCCCCCCAGTATGATCCACCATACAACAATCGACGTAAGTATTACTGAACATTTTTGTCCTTGCGGCGTCGCATTTGCTGATGCCGGGCATCAGCGATGCAAAACTCGTTTAGCCAGCAACCGCCTGCCTTTGTACCCGGTGTTCGCACGGCAGATATCGGCCGAGAACGATCGGCGCCATCTATTGGAGATCACAGGGAATCTCAACGTCGCCGGATTGCGTGATCAATTGAGAGGATAGTAACGCCCATGAACTGCGCTCATGCCATTGCCACAATGAAATGGATCCAGCTTTACGAATACCACACCTAACCGCTGTGAATCCACCTTCTGCCAAGATGGCCCAGACTCGGAAACGTTCAGGTCCTCTTATCACAACCAATGGCGGCTTCAGCTTGTATTTGGCCCATGAGCAGTGATGTAATCCTCGCAGCTCAAATCAGTAGTAAGTTTTACTGCGCCGGATTTTGCCCACTACCCATTGGCCTGTTACACCTGGGATGGATCTGGTCTTTCAACTGGTCCTGTCCAAGATCAGGCCACAATGCGAACATACTCTCCATAGGCCATGCTTGGAAGGAGAGTGAAATTCCGGGCCTACATGTCAGATCCAAGAATACCCACACACAAGCGTAATGGTACCGGCGGATCAAGAAATCTCGTGGCTTTCCTGGGAAGGGCTCCCTCTCACAGCTGTCTGAAATATCGACCCTTCATTTCCATCAGTACACCGAGTCCTTCAAAAACACATTTTTACGATTGATGCATCAGACATGAAAGATGGGGTGGCCAGTTTGAGTTTTGTTTTTGCATGGATTTGTTTTGAGTGTAGATGTAAAGTAAACCTCACCAGAGACACAGTCTCTCACGTCTCCACAATCTATACGCCTTGGAGCCTTTTTCACAGTCACATTTCCCTAGCCATGTTTCCCTGGCCACGTTATAACACGTCTCACCATGATGTAGGTTTGCGAACGACAGCGTAATCCGCAATATGATCAACAATAAGACTGAGTTCAAACCATGTTGTCTCATAGTTCTGATAGGGTTGGTGAAATCTAGAACCAGAACGGGAGCCACTAATAGGGCTGGACAACAGGTGACTTCCACGCAAATGGAAAAGGCGTTCGAAGCGGATGAGACTATGCTCACAATGCTTTTCAGAGACGCCAGAGGCCGAGAACGGAAAGATCAAGAAGTGGGAGATTTCTACACTGTATTGTCACATGCAGGAAAAGAATTGTCCTGCCATTAAAAGCTCTAAAATCGCGAGTTCATCCCAGCCCAGTTTCAAATGCGTAATCAATCGCCGTCTCAACAATGCATGCATGTCTCGTAACGCGAAGTCGGGTCGGCACACGACCGTTGTTCGCCAAGGAAATTTTAAGAAGCCGTCTGACGAACCAACCCGTCACCGACCGCCTCCCAAGCCCGTGATAGCGTCCCAGACAGTCCCCTCCAGGAGATCCACGGGCGGCCCACCACCGTGACCCTGCGACGTAGCGGCACCGTCAGCTGCCTGCGTTCTGGGCGTGCGTTGTCCCGGCGTGCTGCCAGACGAGGAAACTCCGTCTTGAGGCGAGCGAGAGCCGTCCGACGAGCCGCCATCTGACGAAGCGCCCGACGAGCTGGGCCGGCGTGCGGACTCGTTGATGAAACTCCTACGGGGCAGGGCTGGCGTGACCGGCAACGACAAGCGGTGGGGCAAATGGCTATGGGGCGCGCCTCCTTCGCCGCCACCGACACTGCTGGCCTTGTCTGCTTCCGAGCTGGAGCGGCGCGAGTCGAGCGAGCGGGCGGGGGAGACGGACGCGTGCGAGGCCCGCCGGATAGACGTCCTCGACGCCGCCCGCTCGATCACCGGGCCCAGGAACGAGATCGGCTCATCAGTCATGAAGGCGCTCGCCAGCGCGCCGGCGGCAGATCTGCGAGGTCCTCCCCTCGCCGAGGCTGATGACGATGTCCGTCGCGACAGGCTTGAGTCCAGAGAGAAACGCGGCAGGTCCGGGTTGATACCGCCCTGTGTGGGCATCCTTGCGATCTGGATGGATCAGCAGCTTAGTAGCTGAAAAAAGTAAAAATAAAATCGACCTTCTATATCGGCGCTGTTGGTCGCTCCTTGGGTGTACTTCAGCACTGATGAGCGGCGTCGTCAGTCTCTTGAAGTCGACCTGGGACGACAAGCCGTTATGGTTCTTAAGATGGTGTAGACAAGTGCGTGGATGGAGCCTGGAACAGTCAAACCTCTATCACATATGATGGAGTACCGTGTTGGAAAGGATATCCAGCTTGTATTTGGGGTGTATTCGAGAAAGCCCTTCACCAGATGCAGAGCCGTCGACGGGTTAGATAGTGATAGCCGTCTAAGTTTGCTTGTGTAGGTGGTAAGACCACGGTAAAGCTGCAGACGACAAATGCATTGACATGGACGCTATAGGGCGTCGCAAACGGCTCGTGTCGGTCAAGAGAAATCTCTATCCAGTGGTCACACTCTCGTTGGGTCGTACTGTTCTGCAGCGTCGTCTCTTGACATTGAGCGAGAAGGGAAGGGCTTGGCTACAATTAGAATCGTCCGGTTTATTTCCTGTTTGCGAACTCGAGGAGCGAGAGAGAGTGTGTGCTGTACGTGCAGTAAGAGTAGGCGGGAAATGGTGAGAGTGAGAGTGGGAGACGAAAGGTAGAGTGAGTGATCGCAGAACGTCCGAAGATCGAGATAAAACCATCAACCGGCGAGGCACACACCTCACGTGAATCGCAGACATGGGCATCTCTATGCATCCACACTAGGCACAGTACATTGTCTGCCTTGCAATCTGAGTGCTGATGAGGGTCAATGCTTGAAGGGATGGCCGTGGCGGTACAGTAGCTCATCCCGTCCCAAGCCCTGCTGTACAGTTACCCTACATTCCCACGGCAACGAGGATCCCGAACAACCACGCCCACCAGCCTAGTGCTGCAGTGGAAATGCTTCGAAAACCGCCGTACCCATGTACGGACGGTAGTGCCATGGAGAATGACAGCGCGCGGCCAGAGCGGAACATGCAAGCAGCATATATTACAGTGCAAGGGTTGGGCGGGCTTGGGGCTAACTTTAGCTTTACGTATCACCATTCGATTGTCGATACGGGAGGCAGCGGATATGCTTGGCGGCCATCGACCCTATTGCAAAGGCTGAAGAAGAACGGCGCTTGGAAGGATGTTGAAATGCCCTGTTCCTGAGCTCAATGCTGTCACAGCAGGGACCAGAGCCGGGGAGCAAAACAGGAGCATGTCTCGCATGCAGCCACGCCACGTATGTATGTACTGTACAGAACAGTACTGTCCCAGGACTGCCACCCCTACTTTTCCCTCTTGACGGCTTTCGCGGAACGTCGATTGTGGCCCATTGCCACCAAGAGCCGAGACCTTCCACCGCCACATGCCACATGAAATTGGAAGGCACTTAAACTCCCACTTAAACGACCCAGACCGAGCCAGCGAGGTTCAGGCCCGCAGGGCCACAGTCGCTCCGCATCCGCCCCCAGGGAGGAAGACAGTTTGGATTTTGGCTTCGAACGGTGGGTATCACCAGCAGAGCTTGGGCCGATCCACGCGACGACGACGCTATGCTCCAGACATCGCAGCGAAAGCGTAAACAATGAAGGCCGCACCCGTCGTTGGTTGGGGCAAATCCGTGGCGATGACGGGCAGGGTGCTGTGGCAGTAGGGTAGCGTAGCGCAGGGTAGCGTAGAGTAGGGCATGGGCCGGACACAGCTGGCGAAGGTCAAAACGTCGCGATCGATCGATGTGTTGCGGGCAGGTCGGGCTTGTCATCGAAAATATGCGCGCCAGACAGATGAGCGGGCGAGGGTAGGGGAGCAGGCTACCTACGTAGTAATCCTGCTTGGGGTTCTTCCTTGCCAAGTGTCAAAGCGACTGCAGTGTGAATCCTGCTTTGAGCATAGCTGTTATAGGAAGGGTTGTTATTGTTTGGCTGATTGGTTGACTCCAACATGCAGTTTAAATTCGACAGGCAACCCGACATCAGTCAGCCTCGTGACTATCACTCGCTGCCAACACCTTGAACCAGTGGTTGGCATGGCTCTGACGTGCACTATCAAGTGCTTCACTATACATATGATGCTGAAAAAGAGAATCTGCGACGTCACGGCGCTGGTATTCAAATGACTGTGGTAAGGAATTGTTCTGTCTTGTAAGATTTAAATATTTCACTCAGTGAACACAATAACATAGGAGCACCCAAACTGATGTACCAGTCTGCGCACTAAATCTTGAACTTTCCTGAGACAATCGTAAAGGAGAAAATGGAACTGTCTGTCATAGGGTTGCCGTGGTTGACCTACTCCTTCTCTACGGCAACGTATTCGGGTGCGAACTCGTAGGCAGGAGGGGATTCTTTCTCGGCAGGACCGTCTACAGGGCCGTCTTCGAGATCAGCTTGGGAGACGCTGGCATAATGGCTACGGCTTGAGCCCGAGACCTTTGTCCAAATAGCACTGATCAGCCTTGCTGCGAGCATGCCGAGCAGGCTGACTGTCATTCCGACCGCCACGCCAGCCATAATGGGGATCATCACAGAGATGAAGCCCTTGAGGAACTGGTGGAGCATTGAGTGTTTGTGACCGTGGTGCTTCCACCCACCCATGTGTGGGATGTGATGGTGGTGGTGGTCATGCTCGTGCTCGTGTTCGTGTTCGTGGCCTTCCCATGCTGGAGGTTGCTCATGACCTGCTGCAAGTGGAAATTTCGGTCCTTTGATATGACCTGGAAGACGGCGAGGTGGGCCTCCCTTATGACCGGCGCAACCTGGCCGCCTGAAGCCGCTGTTGTGCAGGCCAGACAGCTTGTCCTCCATCATGTGCTTGAGCTTACAAATAGCTGCAGGTAGCATACCACACCTCGTCATGCCAGGCGGCGGTCCGTGAGGGTGACCGTGTGGCCCACTTGGAGCGGGAGTCGATGGCATGAGGTCTGGATCGTCCATTGGTCCGCCTCCGATGGGTGCAGCGCTGACAAGTAGTCGTCGCATGCCCTCGTCTTCGTTCAATTCCAGCACAACGACTTCCACAGGGCTGAGGTCCATCTCCAGGTTCTCAATGTGGAGAATATCGACGGTAATTCTGGCGATTGAGTCGCCGTTCATAGACTTATGCTTTGTAACGCGGGTGCTGGCTTCGGTAACGAGTACTGGCACGGTGTTGGCTTTACCCGCACTGATCTCGTCCAGCGAGGCAGATGCAGGCACTTGGTCCACCGTCCAAAGGGGATCCTTCATGGCCGCGAGGGGCGAGATAGGATATACCACATGCCCATTCAGGGCAACAGAGCTTCCGTCGGCCGTGACTGTGAAGTTCAGGATGATGTTCTTGGCCTCGCCTAGTATGGAGATTTCGTCATCCTCTTCACTGTCGGCCTTCTCTCGTGTCCAGCTTTCGAAAACGCATGACGGGCAGGCGAGTGCAACGACTTGATTGTCTGGGTCGGGTTTCGGGATGGCAATTTTAGAGAGAGCGTCCGTGGTGGCAGCGCTCGATTCGAGACCGGGTGGGATAAGAAAGGCCCTGGCGCCCAGCGCGCAGGCTGTGAGGATGCCGACTGAGCGGCCCAGCATGTTGTAGATGGTGCCGAGGGTTTTCCTGTTGAATAGAAATGTAACTGGTGGCGTTGAAGGATGGCCGAGAGAGGCGAGTGTGTGATGCCTACCAGGGTAGCAGGCGCTTGCGAGGTGAGACGCGGTTTATAGACGGGACAAGTGATAACTTAAGGAGGGAGCCGAGGACCCTCTTTTGGATTGCGTCAGCCCCCGGCTCGTCCCGCCACTAGCTACCTCCAAGCTACGGAACCGCGGCCGAGTACCGAAGGTCCAACATCCTCGTACAGCATCTTTGGAACATATTCTCCCATCCTAACGTCGTCCGCTGGTGCAAGACAATGGAATACTGAGACTGGTAAATCCTTGGCGTCATCAAGAATCAAGTAGTTGGAGTCATGACCACGAATCTATCTAGCCTGGCTTACAGAGTGTGATGTGAATTGCAGGTGTTGACGGAAACACTGTCCAATGAAGTGCCCAAACAAGTAGCGCAGACCATGATGATCAGCATGACGAACAACAAAATCGATAGTGGGTGTTGAAGCTGCCCGGGCTTCTAGATCTAAATGACCTCGTTCTACCGTTGGTCCCAGCGGTTTCAAAACATGCTTAGGCTAAGAACCAAAGCAACAGAAGAAAGGAAACATGAAGACCAGAGACTCTCTCGATATACACGATTTTCATGCGAAGCGTAGACGGCATATATAGGGTTCTCTATTCGCAGACATTCTGCTGCCTACCACCGTCTCAACTTACCCAATAGAGTCTCGACTTGGAAATATCACAAGGTTAAACACTCGACCAAGAGGGCTGACAAAACTACGAGCACAGCGTGCGGTGAACACACCCACCCACCGTTTTGATTTAGTCGATACGATACGTGTTACACTTGAAACAACACAATACTGAAAACAACTGGAAATCTTCTTCCGGGACAGTCTCGTAGCTGCCGACACTGGAGCATATCAAAATTAGCGGACGACCAGGGATCAACAGCAGTCGACACATACAGAAGTATATTACAATGGCTCAACACGAAAACCCACCCTTCCGACCAACACCAAGATCGTTTGCCATGTTTTCAGATAAGGAATGCATTGACATCGTCAATTTACAGTGGCACGCGTTGCTGAAGCAGTACGTTGAGACTGGAATCAAATATTACAACACTGTATACGCGTTGAGAGAGCACGCGGGTAATGTAACAAGCGTCAGCCTCTGCCGAGCGTGGTTTATCACTCGATATGACGGAGCCGCACCAATCTGGCAGCAAAAGCTGGAGCATGCTAAGGCGACTATCGAATCCCTGGAGCGACAAGTCCATCATGGTGCTCCCCTCAGCCTGAGTCAAAAGGTTGGAGTGATCAGGAGCATGGCCAAGCTTGATGAACAGGCGGTGGAGAATTCATCAGCTTACTGGACCCTTGTGGAAGCTTGGGGGTTTGGACGAATGCTCTATCCGGGTATGATCCAAGAACACACACGAGAATTTGGAGAGATCCGCGAGCGCTCTCGAAGGCAATGGATCACGGGGCTACCGCAAGTCACAGGGGATTTGGAAATAGGCCGAGCATTGAACCAAATGATCAATGACCCTATCAACACTGTGATTGAGGAAGACTTTTGGCAGCTTTGGAGTGCAGTTGAGACTGAAGTAGTACCCCAAGACCCGCGTGAGCGGCGCCGCATCTTGTCCACCGGATGATTGGAAGGTGGGCCGTGAAAGGTGGTTGTGTGGCGCTGCGGTTGACATGGAGTTCTGCGTGTTACTTGGAATACGCTAGTGGGTAGGTATGAGCTATCTCCTGTTCTCAAAGTCACGCTCATCCAAATGCCAGTTTACGCTGCCCCTTTTCGCAACCAGCAGATGAGACCGCGGGCGGGCGACCCCTCCCTCTGGGCTTGTGAGGAGGCTTCGGCTGAGCAGAGCCGTTCAAGGGAGACACAGGCTTGGGAGGTGGTTGAGGCGGGCTTGAGGTTTGGTTCTGGAGGTCTTGAGCAAAGTGAAAGTCTGCGTGCTCGACATGATCGTCCAAGGGTATTTCAAGCCCACAGCGTTCACAGTGAAAGTTTTCGGGTTCCAGGTTTGGGGTTGTATCCAACTCAATATCAGATTTCGTATTGAAGAACGGTCTCTTTTTACGTTGCGGTTCTGTTATGTTCGATACATCTCGAGTGGTATCCTGTGGATTTGCTGGTGACGATAAAGTGGGAAGAAACTTGCTCGGTGAAGAGGATTGATTTGACGAACGTGGATGTTCGTCACCACTCTGTCTGAAATCTGTATTGGCAGCCTGGTGCAAAGTAAGTGGTGCCGACTGGCCACAGGCAGTTTCGTCTTCATGATGCTGATCCATCCCGAAACCCACGTCTATCAGCCTGTCGCTACGGCTCACGTTTTGCCGAGCAGGTACATTGGTGAAGAATCTCGCAATGCTACCACTGTCTACGTCAGCTACTTTCGCGCGTTTGTTCGGAGGTGTGCCTGATCTCGCATGAAAGTCGCCAGAGTCTTCTCTTGTTACCGCCGCATTCAGAGCTTTAGCCTCGTCACCTCTAACGAGAAAGCCGCCTATGCCTTGGTTGTCTTTTACCCCATCTTCGAATCCACCAACGGATAGGCTCAGGTTTGCACAAGGCCAAGCTCGACCTTCGACTACAACATGAGCGAGTAAAGTCTTGGCCATATCGAACAAAGCATCCTCGGTTATAACCCTACCCATCGGAATTGCTGCTTGCTTGCTTTTCATCTGACCACCCTGCCGATGATGTAGATTTATTGTTTTAGGTCTGCGCTTGTTCTCTAGCACCCCCTCCTCCACCAAGCGGCTGAATATATCGGCTGCGAAAATTCGCAGCCATTTATGAGCAACGTCTATGTTGTTGATACTGGGTCTGAAGCTCTTCGCTGAGAGCATACTCTTGATCTGTGTGCGTGGATTGACCTCGCTGTAATCATCACCTCTGATCGTGCTGTACAGCCAGCTCCCAGTATCATCGCCCAGGGACTTTTTCAGTTGTTCCGACGAGACCAAAAGCAACTCAGACACCTGATCAGTGTTGAAAGCTGCCACAACTTCGTCTCCCAGCTTTCCTCCAAGATTGCGGATCTTTGTGAACTTGAAACCGGATAAGAATTGGTGAACAGCACGATTTCGGATAATGGTTTGAGCATTTGGCTTTTTATGGCCAGAACCTAGCTTCGCTAGCATCTTGTTCCGACTTAGGCCCGCAGAGCAGGTGTAATGCAATTCTTCGAAAATCTTCCTGCGAACATCCCGTACGATCTCAGATCCGATGAGCATACATACATCATCCCAGTCCGGATCGTCTTCCTCGCTTTGAGTGTTGTCAAGATCGACAAGCGCATCAGCCTGCCAGTCTAAAGCAGTGGTAGGAGGCCGAGGCAATGGTTCCGAAGGATCGTCATAGGGAGGCGGTCCCTGCAACTCTGGATATCGCTCCAGCAATATACTATGGACCTGGGAAGACAAATCAAGGAAAACTTCATCAATGCTAGCCTTCTCTACCTTCTGCAAATCGCTCGGTAGCGCATCCTTGATGACCTGCAGGATCTTGCGACTCTCTATTCGATAGGGATCGAGGCTGACCTTTCTGACCGCAATCTCTTTGAAGGGTTCCTCCCCTGGCCCAGCATAGCTCCACTGGACATCACCCTCTTTCCAGGTCGCCACATGTTGGCAGACGATGTCCGGGCACTTCTCCTTCGCTTCTGTCACGGTGACATGGCGGCTTAGGCCATAAGCACGTGCTGGATAATTGATCGCAATCAGGCCTTGCCACTGCTGCACTGCCAATGGGCGAGCAGGGTCTAGGCCTAGTCGTACAGACTCACACTGGGCGTAGAAAGCGTCCAGGTCAACGTGGGCGACAATCCTTAGAGGGCAATTGGTAGACGAATGCGACAGGCTCGATAGCTGCTTGTGGGTGTATTTGCTTCGACGCGCGCGTTGAACAGTAGGCGAGACCGGAGAAGTGAAATTGTACAGCGGTGACAAGGTTGCCATCGCTCGCCTCGTCGAGGATTATATGTACATGCCAAATGCTCTCGCCGCGGTATTATAGTGGAGGGGTTCAAGCAAATGCAAGGTACGCGTTCCATCAGCGCGCGCTCACGTGATTCTAATATGTCTCAATTAGGCAGTTTCGATCTAAACGGGATGACATGATGTCACCGATTTCCATTTCCGCTCGGCCTTTCAAGGTTGACTCTTGGATTCATTGCGCCGACTCAGCAGATGCAGAATGAGGTGTGTGACCAAACGGTGATCCGTTTGATGGCTGTTCGCAATCACTTTTCTTTGGACTAGACGGTAGGTGATATATTCTCGCAATCGGGAATAAAGCTTTGCCCTGCTTCAATACCGCTGTTGTTCCAGGGCTGCTCCAAAATCACAAGCGTCTCGTCACGTAATGTCCTTCCTTCGTTCTCCGGTCTTGTCCAACGTATTGGCAACGGCCAACTTGTCAGCTCTGGGAGCAATGACTCTTTATTTCAAGTCACACCACGATTATAATCTACAAGAACACGAGGCGCGAATGGACGAGCTGGAAGGAACTCTGAGAGGTCACATTGGTCTGATTGAAGATAGCTTGGAGCGAATCGAAGGCAAGACCATGAATGGCCTGAGCGAGAAAGGGTGAGTTTGACGGCTTGCCACCCATACCTCCGGGTAGTCTTATGCAATCGTTGGCTCTCGCTGAAAATGACAGACAAAAATTGTACAGCGGCAGAGGTAAAGAAAAGCGAAATGGCGATTGATTGAGAAAGGCATCAATGGCATTGCTTTCAGACCAGGCATACAAGTTCTTGTCGCCGGTCTGATCGACGCAAAGGGCCAGAGGACGACCTGCCCTTGGTATAATCCATTGTTCTGAAGAATGTCTTCACCGAGAGCATGAATCAGCTGCCTCTCCCGTTTTCTGTTTCGTTGTGGCTGTTGACCAATCATTGCTTGGAAGAAGTCGGCCAGACGCGAGTAGCACCAATCACAGAATGATATATCACTATTATTTCTGTAGATCCTTGTTACGGATACGGTTGTTTTCTCACAAAGCTATTCAAACAGCACTTGCTTCATGCCTGTCATTTGTTCTTGACCATTGAGAGGAATCAGAAGCGTATTGCATACGACGCTGTATATAAGACATGGACTGCCCGGGTTCACAGCCAGATATATAAGTGCAAATCTTCATCTAGCAGCAAACGCAAGTGAACTTTCGCTCCAACTTATCACTACGCAAAGCACATGTCTACTTGCCGCGTTTATAACCTTACAATCTAACAAATGAACGTCTACTTCCCCTCATTCTTAGGGCATATCTTTTCCTCTGGCGTCGAAGCTGTATTGATTTCTCCAGCGGTCAGAACAGGTATTCAATCGCCCCTTTGAAAACCAGAGTTTACCATTAAATTTCACACTCCCAAAGTGTCTGGCGTACAACTTTCCTGCCTGACTGCAGGACATAGTGCTAAGACAAGATATCAACACCCGAACCGCTAATCAAATATGGCAGAACGACCTTTGACGCCGACTCAACCTAAGAGCCCATCCGGTAAGCGTAGATCCCCCGTGCTTGACCCAAGCCGTAGACCCTTTCTCCTACACTAGTGTCGGCAGCTGTCGCAAGATTACCTAAGCTTCACCTTTAGATGATCGACCTCGAGATACATTGAATTACCTCTTCATTCCTACGACTCTCTTCTGCATTCAGTGCGCTTTGCCAATGGCGCTCAGACATTCTTTCTGTATGTTATTAATACGATGGCGGTGACAGAAGCTCGTCTGGCGCATGATGCGAAAGAACACCAGGTCAAAGCCGATCAGCTTTACGAGCGGTGTACCCAACTCCAACAGGAGAAAGATGCCGCAGAGGCCGAGCTCCAAGACGCCAAGACGAATTTACACCAATTCGTTGAGCGCCTCAGAGATCTTGAAAGGAGCTATGAAAGCTTGAAAAGAGACCACGAACGTGTCCAGGCCGAATTGCAGGATAGCAGGGCTCACTTCGAAACCGCAACTTCACAACATAACGAGACCGCGAAGGATCTATCTGCCCTCCAGTTGACCCATCGAAGATTGTTGGATGACCTTGATAATGCTAAGCAGCAGCTGAAAGAGGCGCGAGGTGAATCGGACGAGAGCAAAGCAGCGCGCAATGAACAACAAAGGCAATTGGACGAGGCGATACTGGATAAAAGTCGCTACGAAGCGATAGCAGTGGAGATGGAGAGCAAAAGACATGACTTGGTGCACCAGATCGAGAGCTTGTTTGGAAGAGACGATATCACAGACGACCCTTCTGAGCTACTTACAGCGGTACAGAAAGAACTCGACGAGTTTAAACAGAAACGCCATAAGAGGTTCCAAAGCCGTGACAGCTTCACGGATTTCCAAAGTGATGGCCATCTAAGAGAACGACAAGTCAGTCTACATGATGAACTCAACGATTTCGATAGCAATGCGAGCGAATCAGATTTTGGGGCTGACGCTGCGGATGAATCGGTTTTACACTCTTCCGAAGCGCCCGATCCCAATGGCGACGTTTCAGCGGACACAGTAGACTACGACGATTTGTTTTCCCAAAAGGATACCATCAGACTGACAAGTAAAGCTGCTGATCAACTTCGCGCAAACATAATGAGGGCGTTGGATGAGGATGGCAACGGTCTCGAACCGGACGGAGAGGGCCAGCAGAGTAGCACCGGTACAGCAACAGAGAGTGTTGATCCGGATATTCAGACTGATAGGAATGACGAAGATACCGAAGATCTGCCAGACTTGAAGCCGGCTTTTGCTGTCACGACCTTCCAACAACCTGCTACTATTACGAATATGTTCGAAGTGGAAGCAGACAAATCGTACCTCGGCGAAGTCTTCGATGTCAAAGCATCACAGCCCTTCATCATCCCAGAGCCGAGACACAGCCATCAAGCTATACAGGATCATAATATGGAGCAACTACCGACAGTACCTCGGCCACTGAATACGGTTCCTAAGACACTAAATCCAACGTTCCTTGACCTTTTTAGAGCACTTCCGGGATGGAGTAAAATCATGTCGCTCTTGATCTTCAGCCTCGCTTTCTGTCTGTTTATGGTACAGTGGCTTGCTGTATATGGCGAGAGAAGGCTCTGGCTAGCTGCTAATGGAGCCACTCGCGTCCACGTCCTGTCTATATTGGAAGGTAGAGGAGGCTTCGGATGGATTGATATGATCAATTTCGGAGTTGAAAGCTTCCTCGGCCTCGACCGTGGCTACCTGGTCTAACCGTATCAACTGATCCAAACCTTGACGTCTACGGGATGTCTTGTCAAGGGTTGCGTGGTGGACCTCACCACCTATGGGTGACGACACGGGCGATTTACGATACGATGCTGTTAGCGACTGGTGCACACGACGCATGCTGGAAAGACCGGTGCTCTTTTGTTGGAGTTTTAGAAAAAGAAAAAGTATACTTGGACCTTTTGCCTGGTCATCTTCTCACCACTTATTTACGCACGATACCCATTCAAGCGACTGATCATAGAGGTGGTAATCCTTTCAAATTATCCACCAGGACAATTTCATTGGCAGATTTCCATAGCTGTGTATCAAACTCTCACCTGGAGAAAACCTCCAAGTAATTTGTTGTGACGGTGCAGTTGTAGCGGGTCATGTTATGGCATTTTACCTTTTGTTCCCCATTCCTGAACGGCGGGCGTTTTGAGCCCACTTAATAATAAATAACTAACACACTCGGATTGGGCGGCGTCCGCCGTAAATTCGATACTAGCTGCGGCTTCGATTCAACACCAGTCCTTTCTAGTACCATGTCACCTGCCCATGCGAGTCAATCCAATACTGCAGGATAGCAAAAGATCAGGATCTCTTACATGGATTGCGTAGTAAAGACAGGGAAATCCGAAGCATGCCCACCAACAGCGGTTGTAAATGATTTAGACCCTCCACAACAGGGCGCGAAAGCTTAGAGCAAACCAAGAAATTGGCCTTCTTATTTTGCATTGAATCATCATATACCACCAAACGACTCATCATCTTCCGGCCTCACATTCTACAATCTTTGCCCTAAAGAGACCAGCAATACTCGATTCTGTAAAAGTGTCACCGACAATCTTTCCAAGGCGGTACTGAGCGGACTCGACCCAAGTTCCATAATGGCGGACACGTGGACAACAGTAAAGAAAGGTGGAAAGCGGCCATCCTTTGCTACTGGTCTGCCACCACTATCAAAGGACATTACGGTTGAAAAAGTCCAGACCGACTTTGACCGGAAGTTGAATCTTTGGAAACGAAGTTCCTGCCGTCGTGGCGTCCTGAACATAATCCGACAAAACACACCCGATCAAGGTTGGAGACTTGACAAGGCCATTTGCCTCGGAAGTGGGAGCTTCAGTAGAGACAACTTGCTATTGAGGACAAGGAGTATGCTACAGCTTGCCGCTTTTTTAGATATACTGGACTATTTGCGTGCCTCTGACGGCGCAGGAGACAACAAGCGTGCCATTGAAGTGTATGCACAGGAGCCTATCTACACACAGATCGACAAGGACTTCTTGTCCTCTCTCGATGTGAAGTGTATCAATCCTCCACAAGCCGAGGAATTTCTCGGCGCTCACTGTTTCGCATTCCTACCTTTCGTTGAGAACAAGGGTCCTACTATGTCTGCGGTGACATCTGCAGATCCTCTGCTATACATTGGTACGCCAATATCTACAAAGTATGATGATGACCGCGGATCATATTGGCTGCCAACTTTCGAAGAGGATCCGAATGTGTTTGAGGGTCTAGTGATACGGTGGCATATGCCGCAGCACGATAACGTCACATCATAAACTACTTGACCTCCTCGCTCCTGAACACTGTGGCGAATGCACCTGCCAGCTCGTGCATGACCATCTTGGTGACTTCAGCACCGCTTGCACCGGGAGTGTCCCTGTCTCCAACACAGTCCTCTGCCACAAGTACATCGTAACCAAGTCTTGCCGCATCACGGGCGGTAGTAGAAACGCATACATGCGCCTGATCGCTCAATCAGTGACGATGTTACAGGAAGCTAGGAATAATGGTGGGACCTGAACTCACCATACAGCCTTCTACCAAAACCTTATTTTGCACCTTCCGAGCGAAGCAAGTCGTACAGTGGTGTCTCCGCAAACGAAGACGGATGCGGTTTTCCTAAGACCTTTTCGTCGCCTTGCGGCTTCATCTCATCATACTCTTCGGAGAGTCGTGTATTGGGAGTGAATACGGGAGCGTCTTCCGGCATCGTCTGCACAACATGGACAACTCTTCCACCGCTCCTTCGATACTTCTCCAATAATGCGGAAATGGCCTTCCGGGTTTCAGCCACGTTGAACACCTTCAGCAGCCCTTCGGCATATTCGTTCTGCGCATCCACGATGACCAAGGCGCTGTCTTGCACCGAGGCAGTCGGTTGCGTGGCACCTAGCAATGCGCGGAAAGATGAGACCATGATGGAAGTAGGTCGATTCTGGACAAGATTCTGGATGTCTGTATATCCGACCGGGTCGAACTTTGGCACGAGTAGGAAGTAAACACCTGTAGTACGAAGCAATCATAGGAAGTCGTATTCGTTGTTTGTCGACAGGTACCAAGCATAAGGATTAGATCTCGATAAATAGAGGGCTATGGACATCCACCGGCCGATCTGACAATTGTGTCGTCATTCTCCAAACGACATATCAAGTCAATGATGGTAAACCGCACTCAAAGTGGCGAGATGCTGTAGGTTGTTGATTCACTTGAATCGTCTTGTCTCTTAGCTAGGTGTCTACACAATCAGGGGGTATCGGGATTAGATAGAATACCACATGAGACCTTTCGAGGATGATGTTCTCATGGCATGAAATATATCAGCATTGTCAATCTGCCCGATCCCGTGAGAACCTTCGTCAGCAGCGCGCATTTACCTCCGAAAGCCGCTCTCTGCGCATACTGTTGAGATGGATCTGGATGATTTGTGGTTGTTGAGCACCTAAGCTAGCACAGGCAACCCAGTTGTCTCATCGAACCTTCGCACTCGCTTTAACTGCACCAGAAACAGTGAAATAGAACGGCCCAACATTCAACCTTGAGGCAATGAAGTCGCAATAGATGTACAGATACCAACAGTAGATGGTGAACGCTCCCTGCGAAGACGGCAAACGAGCCATTGACTGATGCCAATATCGATATATGGCAGATTGACAGGAGCCGCCAAGAAGGTAAAGCCAGATAGAAAGAGGTATACAATATCGTCTCATAACGAATCTACCCCTCAATAGACCCGTGGGGAAGATGAGCTATGGAAACTTACCTATGTACACAGCCCACTATATAACGTTCTCACAGCGGGAATAGATTCTATCCGTATGAGGATGGGCCGCACGACACAAGTGACGATAATTTGCATTGTTTCACAGCGTTGTGTGTCTACCTCGATATGTATAAAGACTAGCGATACAGTAGACACTGGCGCCCAACGGGCTAGGTGCCTCGAATCAAGTAGGTAGTCAACTCGTTGCCATAAACTCGCTTGAGAATGAATCTGATGGTGTCACAATCTGTATCTGCGAGGGAAAGTAACCCTATTACCAGTATGATGGCGAAAGCGCGTGCGGACCACCACGTCAATGGACTTATGCCAACATGGAATGATTACTGTTTAGTTTCAAAAGCCGGATTTAGAAGCTCGAGGCGAGTACATCGACGCTGCCGTGTTTGCTTACTCCGTCAATGAGTGGCTCGGAGTATGCTTGTCAGCATCAAGGCTGACAACATTACCACACCATTATCTGTCTAGGTTTCCTTTGGGCACAGCCTTATCGTCGCCGCTGAAAGCATGCTTCTACCATAGGCCGCCTTTACTATGGGTCTTGCTTTTCCGTGACTTTTCTTGGGCCCCTCCAGATATGTCTACCTAAGTTTTGACACGGGAGTGTTCATGCCTCTGTGCAGAATTGGATGACTGATCAAACGCTGGATGGAGTAAGGGGTCGAAGGCAGATCGACGCTGTTGTATAATCATCGAACCCCCTTTACATACCAGCGCATACAGCTTCGCCAGTATCCCTGCAGAAAGCCGACGCACATATGTTATGGGCGAACATGACAAAGGCAGATTTGGGAATGATATTGCCCACAGTCTCGTCTTTTACAACTGTGCGCTCCCTGGCCCAAGAGATGAGTCCAACCATGATTGGTTTTGAGCACCATGTCACAACAGGGCGGATACCACGATGCCATCATCCACAGTACAGCTCATCGTATGCTTCACTCCCTTGGATGCTTGCGGGATTTCATGATTGGAACCCTGTACATCGCATGTGCCACTTCCCTGAGTGCAAGCGGGATTTCACATCGGGATTCTGGACACTGTATGTGTCACTCCCTTAGTTGCTTGCGGGATTTTGTGACCGGTATGCCGGCATGCCGGTCAAAGGCCGCCCGCCCATGATGCCGACGGCGACCATGTGAAACCGTCGCGCTGCGCTATTGCTGTGACGATGCACCACCTTCTCCACTTCTGTGCATATCATAACAGCCATCTTACCTGCAGGGCCTTGTCGACACGTCATGCTTCAAGAGCAGAGGTTCAGTCAAAATGAGTAGAGGTAAATGATATGTCGGTAGACTCGGAAGATCCTCCGCATGGCACCGCAACCCTGAGATCAACAATCAAGGACTTCTGGATCTTTCTGGGCACCTATTGCAGATCAAGCAGCGTGGTTTGGAGTCACTCAACTGTCTGGATTGGGCAGAATCTCAGGGTTCAATAACAACGTCTAACGCCGGTCTGCGAAACTTGGGATGGACCATCGATTGGGTATGATGAGCGGGATGAGAATGATGATGTGCAGCCACTCTGATTGACATGGCTCTCATGATAGACACGCAAGACACGATAGAGAACGGAACAGATAAGGTTCGGCATCGGCAAACTTTAATCCTGCGGCTCGCAGCGGAGCGGGCACTCCCGAAGCGAGAGGGATCAGGCGAGGATCCGTTCCGTGCCGTGCCACAGTTACTTGACATCTAGACCCGACCGTGTCTTGCCTGTGTCTGGACGACGCTTTCACATCGAAATACCAAGGGATGTACCTGCACACCCCTTACTAGCTGTTGGAGCCCTATTTCAGCCATATACTGACTCTATCCAGACCCCAGTCAAACCCGAACTCTATCTTCGCCGCAAAGTGTGCTGCCTTGTGTATGGCCGTAGCTATGGTCAGATATGGACATAGTATTTGATGTGACCACATGTATGACCATATACACTCTGTGCTAGCATTACAGCAGCTGATGCCGATCGTAGAAACGCAAAGATCATCGCAACTTTAGCATAGTGTTCGGAAATGTAACGTCTTTATAACGACTCCGTTGGACTTACGCAAAGGAGTACAAAACCCCCTGGACCCTATGGGGGTGGGGGCGCCAACTCCTACAGATCTAGGACTTTGCAACCCCATCTGCTGCATACATATGCATGCGGCCTGTTTAAATGACGTCCGTGGCCATACGAAGCTAGGTTGAAAAGGCCAACGGCGCGAATCACACCACACCATTGAGCAGACCACCAAAGGAGATTCCTCAAGGTACAGAGGAACCGCATCCGTGCTGAAATTGCGTCGAACGCAAGGTCTCCAACAAGGCGATGCGACGTGCCCCGGTTTATTTCAATCTAGGGACTGGGCTTGACGTCTAAGATCTGCAGGCAACGACGCATAACATAACGAGATGCTGGTCGACATCGACAGGNTCCATGCAAAAGCAACGGTGTTTGTTGCTGTTGACGAGCATCTTGCTTTCATGTTGGCCACCCCGATGCAGCGCGAATTTCGACAGTATGTTGTCTGACACCTTGCTCCTAAATGACCTCATCCAAAGCGTCCGTTGCTTATCGTTTGAAAGTCGTACTTCACTTCGATTGGTGAAGATAATGTACTTGCTTTTGGTCGGACAGCTGCAGTAATTGGCGTAGATAAAGAGCAACCAAACAGCGAGCGCGAAAGTTCGCAAAACAACAACAGTGGGGCATTGCACGACAGAACTGCACGAAAAATGAAACAAGTGCTTGGAACTTCGCAGCATTGCAGCATGCCGCGGCTTTGAAATCCACCGCCTCAAGCTGAGTGGCCTTCGGATTTACAGGAACCCTCAGGGTCGACTGTGTTGGAAGCATGCCGCATGGAACACTGGACACTGGCTATATAAGCTTGGAGCTGTGGTCCCTTTGGGCTAATGAATGCCATCCAGTTGTCACAAGTTACCAGATCCCCTCTACATATTCTGAAAATGGATCCAATCGCAGTCATCGGGCTGGACTTGAAGTTTCCAGGGGATACGACGGATCCCATTGCATTCTTCGAGAAGCTCCAGAATGTGAAGGCCGCTTCGGTTGAGGTACCAAAAGATCAACCCACCCTTGGTGCCTCCTATCACCCAGACCGGGAGTGTACAGGAACGGTATGTGTTTTTGGACTGTCTGAAATGGCTATGTCAATCATTTCTTACTGATAAAACCATTTATTAGCTGGAAACCTGCAGAGCTCATTTCTTGAAGGAAGACAATACGGCCTTTGATGCGCAATTTTTCTCCATCACCTCTGCGGAAGCAGCAGACATGGATCCTCAACATAAGGGCCTTTTGGAGTCGACCTATCATGCCTTGGAGAATGGTACTAGAAGGTCTAAGAACAAAATTTGACAGGAGCGTCCGCTGACATTTGAAAGCTGGTATCCCACTATCAGAGGCATTAGGGACAGCCATTGGAGTTTTCGTTGGTTGTTACACTCGTGACTACGAGGCAGTTCACTACAAAGACCCAGAGACGAATTTTCGGCACTCTATGACTGGTACCGGAACGACAATGTTGGCGAATATGCTCAGCTATTTCTACGGCTTGCGAGGCCCCAGTGCAACTATTGACACTGCGTGCTCTAGCAGTTTGAACGCCTGTCACCTTGCATGCTCCAGCCTCAGACAGAAAGAGTGCACCACTGTAAGTGCCAATGAGATAATTTGCGTCGGTATGCCAGCTATTTAACACAAGGCACAGGCTGTCGTCGCAGGCTGTAATCTTTTTCACAATCCAGATACTACAATTCCCCTGGCTTCCCTCGGCGTGCTTCCCCAAGATGGCCAATACTGCAGGTTGGACAGCCGTGCCAATGGATTCTCACGAGGTGAAGGGTTTGGCGTTGTCGTACTAAAGCGATTAAAAGATGCTATCGAAAACGGTGATACAATTCGGGCGGTCATCCGCGGCTCATCTTCCAACGAGGATGATAACTCGCCTGGAAAGACTCAGTCCACGTCACAAGCACAAATGAACCTCATTCGAGCTGCTTACCGAAGTGCAGATATTTCCCTGCAGCAAACTCGGTATTTCGAAGGCCATGGCACCCCTACACCGGTTGGCGAGCCGATTGAAGCAAGTGCAATCAACGGCGTCTTCGCGGAATATCGTACCAAAGACGAGCCTATGTACGTCGGCGCCGTCAAAACAAATATCGGCCACGTTGGAGGCTCGGCTGGGATTGCTGGATTGCTGAAAGCCATTCTCGTTCTCGAGAAAGGCATCATACCACCCAGTATCAAATTTGAAAATCCTAGCCTAGAGGCTCCAGAAGAATGGCGACTGAAATTCCCCACCCAGTGTACCCCTTGGCCACAGCCTGGCTTGCGACGGGCCTCGATAAATGCCTTTGGATATGGAGGGAGTGATGTTCATGTCGTTCTGGACGACGCACTCCATTATCTGGAGCAGCATGGGCTTCCTGGTAATACCAGAACGGTGAGAAATCCGACAGTCGATGACAAGCCCGTACCGTGGTCCCTACACGAGACGAATGGCATCACTCATGGTAAGTCGTCTATCAGCAGCGATGAAGAGGCGCCTGTAGCCCTGGGAGCACCTGAAGACCACTTGGCAAAAGTCGCCTCCCGTGTTATGGCCGTGCGGCCCATGCAAAATCGGTCAACTGTCAATGGTCGTCTTAAAGCCGGAAGCCTCGGACAAGACTTTGATCATCCCCCTGATGATCGTCGAACAACCAGCAACTCTCCTCGCAGGAATGGAGAGGTTCAATCCACCGACCTGTCTCCACGGAAAGAGACTGTCGTGCGTGGTGATCAGTCTGAAAAAGTGCATCCGCGAGAGCGCATGTTTGTCTTCTCGTCGTTTGATGAAGATGGCGCTGCACGTATGGGCGAATCTTATGCGCAATATCTACGCGCCAAACAAGAGTCTATGTCGGTCGATGAGGAAGAGTCATTCCTCGACGATTTGTGTTACACTCTCTACTGTCGCCGCACATGTCACGTCTGGAAGTTTGTTGTCCATGCCAGTACAGTCAGTGGGCTGATTGAGACTCTCGAGCAAAATGTGAGACCGACACGACTTGAGGATGATCGAAAGCTGGGGCTTGTATTCACCGGGTCAGGCGTACAGTGGTCTGCGATGGGTCGTGAACTGCTTCATTTTCCTGTGTTCAGGAACTCCCTGTCAGATGCCGAGATTTACTTCCGTGGTCTAGGGTGCGATTGGTCACTTTTGGGTAAGTAAGATTCAATCCTTCAAGGTTGTATTGCCAGCTGACTATCTTTAACTTTCAGCGCAACTGACGCAAGAAGAACCAAACACTTGCATCGACCAACCAGAGTATGGTCAGCCGATCTGTGCTGCGCTACAAGTGGCACTTGTTGACCTGCTCCATAGCTGGAAGGTAGACTACAGATCCGTAGTCGGTCACTCATCTGGTGAGATAGGTGCTGCTTATGCAGCAGACTTCATATCACGGGAATCTGCCTGGAGAATCTCTTATTTTCGAGGTGTTGCTTCTTCCCGGCTGGCAAAGATTTCCAACGGCTCCATGCTTGTTGCTGCATTAAGCGCACAAGAGGCACAGCAGTGGATCGACAGGGTTGGCCCTGGCGGTGATGATCCACATCCAGTCGTCATTGCTTGCTACAACAGCCCTTCCAATGTGACACTGAGTGGTGGCCGCGCAAGTCTCGCAAAATTGAAGGATTCTCTTGACAAAGAAAAGATCAAGAACACTCAACTGCGCGTCGATAATGCGTATCATTCACCTTACGTGAATGCAATCTCCGAATCTTACCATGAAGATATTGGACACATCTATCCTGGCGGCCAAAAGCGAGAGGTATCGTTTTATTCGTCTCTGTACGGGAAACAAGCGGTCGCTTCAGATATTCAGCACGCTGATTATTGGGTTGCCAACCTGGCCTGCCCAGTGAAATTTGACCAAACTCTGGCCCTGATGTGTGCCGAGACCGCTTCGAAATGCCGAAAATCGAGGTACACTGCTCTCAAACGAACACGCACGACAGAGCTTCTCGAGGTGGGTCCGCACGGCTCTATGCGCGGATCTATCAGAGATATCAAAGAAAAGTCCAGGACGGCGTTGGACGTTTCCTACGACTCAATACTGACACGCGGGATGCCTGCTAATAAAACGGCATTGATTGCGCTCAGTGGCCTTGTCTGCAAAGGATATGAGATTGACATTCTTGAGATTAGCCGCCTTAAAGATGTTGAAGCTTCTATGCTTGTTGATCTTCCCAATTACCCTTTCAATGACTCTCGGGGGTGCTAGAGTACAAGTCGGATCAGCAGGGTTTATCGGTTTGGGAACACTATCAATCACTCGCTGCTCGGTATCCTGGTGTATGATTGGTACCCTCGTACCGGTGTATACAGGAACTACACCCCTGCCACAGGCATCCCATGGATAGAGGGTCACCGTGCCCTACTAACGGCCGGGCCAATGTGGAATGGGTTTCCAATCTTTAGCTATATTCTCCTTGTAATGCTTAGAGACTATCTTAGAAATTGATTTCTTCCCATCAACTTTATATAAGCTTCTCTACAGCAAGCGTTGATTTTGGGCTATGCCTGTAGACTATGAGAGAAGCAAAAGCTGGAGAGACAGTTCAAATTATCCATTTACGCCATAGCATCAGTACACCTCAAGCCGCTGCCACGCAGCTACGTAGCTCCATATCTTGAGACCCCTGGATCGCCCGATCGAATACTGTAACTGCTGTGTGGCCAACCCATTTCAAGATCATGGTGGAGGACCAAGGCGCTGTGGCAAATCTCCACCAGGCAAGTTTCAAAGCGATGCGCGAGGTCGAATTTCTAGCTGTAAGCGAAAGTATTATGCCACCTTAGGCTTTTCGGTTGCAACACCTATAAGTTCCCAGATCACAGTTGGCATCGAAGCCACACAAGTTTTGCGTAGCAAAANGATTGATGAGCCTGGCTGGATGCAAGAGCTGACTTTCTCGACGCTCTTACCAGACGAGTGTGGGAAGGGAAAAGCCCCATCCACGGTCATTCGAAGAAACCACATAATGCGCTCTTAGTTTAGCTGATAAGGCCTCTGTCGCCTATGCAGCATTTATAGTCAATAAAGCGATTGCCAACAAACTAAACAGCATAGCGAAGCCGAACCCTTAATCATCAGATGTCAGTGGCTTCCTTGTTTGGTGGTCATGCATACAGAGGAGCGGGCTCTTTTACGGGTCTTCAGTAGCCGACTAGGCAATGATACAAGATACCATGCTGTACCAATAGATGCCTCAACTGTCACTATGAGTGTTGCACCGTGAGCTTGCAGGGCAAATCCCTGATATAGTGTCACTGTATGTAAGCAGATGATTTGGATGATGCGAGCGCACCGAGGGACTGTGCTTTATCCATGGGGCAGGTACTGCCCAAGATCGATGCGAGTATGCCATAGCTTTCTACCAGATGAGATATGGAAATACTCTATTCACCAACGATCGTCAGTAGACTACAGGCGGTACAGTAAATGCATTGAGTGATGAACAAGTGCTGCCAGATTGGACAAGTCTTTGGTCATACTGGAACTTCAAAATGTAGCGCCCAGGTGCTTTTAAGGTCTGCCCCAGCACGCCAGAAATTTGAGTTGTTGCACATCACCACCCTCAAACTCGTCAAGACACCAGCATCGATTGTCGAAGACAAGGAAGGCTATAACCTGGGCATTGCACGGTAAGAGTACTCAGAGAAGGCTGGGAAAGAGGGCAGATGGTTGGTCTGAAGTCAAGTTTTCATTTCATTCATAAGGGCGATCATAGCCTAAGAAGTGCCGGAGCAGCCGACGAAGTCGTTGCCGGAAGCACCAGTGTGGGTGATGGCACCAGCGTAGTCGCCGTTGGTGTTGAAGATGACTCTGTCCGCACCTGGGGAGCCTGTTTTGTCACATCTCAACGTCAGCGCCTCTGTGCTCTGTTTATAGCGAGTTCCATAAGCGGATGATATCAACTTACCACCAGTGTAAACACCACCGGACACGATGGGGAACTCCTGGTATGGGCCATCGACAGGGAAGTCGAAACCCTCGTCTGGTTGGATGTCATGTCAGCGGCAAAATTCGAATGTTACAGAGACTTATGAGCCAGCGCCCTTTTGTTTCTTTGGCTCTTGTCTTACAGTTGTTGTAGGTGTGTGGGTAGGAGTCGGCCTCCTGGTAGTCATTGTAGTAGTTGTAACCCTGGTTGAAGGCGTCGGAGACCTGGCCGGCCGAGTAGTAGGTCGAACCGCAGGTGGTGGAAGACTGGCGCTTCTCGAATGGAGCGGCAATGGCAGTGGCGGCAAGGGCCAGACCGGCGAAGAAGGTGAAGTGCATCTTTAAGGGATTTGCAAGGTCGAATTAACGAAAGTCGACTGCGTTTGGAGCGAATGTGGGAGAGTCTATTGTCGAGTATGCAACGATGGATGATTGGTGAGGAAATTCTGGCATTGGGAGGCGGCCATTGACATCTTTTATGTTGTCCTTGCTGGTCGAAAAGCCTACTTGATTGATTTGATTGATTGATAATTTTGGTGGACTCGGTATTTGCCTATCTCGCCTCCAATGGTCGGGAATGAGCGTTCGTCGCCTCACCACCTCGGGCATACAGACGATTGCAGACATAGTGTCGCGGCCATAGTTGCAGCAACGCCGATCGCTGTTCTTTGAGCTCATGCAAGCAAGCAGCTGCAATGAATCCAATGAACCCAATGGTAAGCGACAGCGCAGACGCACGAGGTGAGAGATACCTCACGATAGTTGGCCCGCGGTTCGAAA
This sequence comes from Leptoxyphium fumago, assembly GCA_001660795.1. NCBI lineage: Eukaryota > Fungi > Ascomycota > Dothideomycetes > Capnodiales > Capnodiaceae > Leptoxyphium > Leptoxyphium fumago. The sequence continues at coordinate 70,989 of LSHF01000070.1, forward strand.
CACAAGCATGAACCCATGCAAGGGACCACTCAACCCCAAAGCAGTCACCTGCCACCGACAGACAAACGGACGATCATCCGGTCCGTCATGCATGGCTTTGTTACAGCAGGGCCACTATTACCATACAGTAGGGTGGAATGGATCCGAGTCCGACATGGCTTCTTACGCGGCCTGGAAGTGCTACCCGACCATGTGCTCTGAAAGGCAGCTGTGTATGGATTGCTTATCAGTCGACGCAGGCGGTTGGAGAAGTGCTAAAACGGCGAAGGCGAGTTTGTTCCTTCGGAGACGGAGACATTACCAAGGCGTCGATCTTGGTCGATAGATTGCAGTATTGATTGGATGGATGTCGATCATCCGTGGCGGTGACCCCCAGCGGCTACCCCCGTCACTACCTCTTGAGGCAGGTCCTGCACTGCAACCAGTCAGATCCCACGAACCTTACTTTGCCTTACTCTACTGTTGCCACCACACACTGCGCTGCACACAAGGAATCGCCGGTGGCTGGTCGATGCCATGCCACAACACTACCGAGGTGTCGCCTTCCTCTCAGTCAGTGCATGTAACAACGCACCAATCCAGGAGTCCACATAAGGATGACACAGCATGAAGCTGCACTTCCCAACTCGCCACCTGCAGACATGCTCGAGAGAGAACATTAGGGGAGCCGCCGACGCACAGAGGCATGGTAGCAGGAGGCGAGCTGATTCGCGACTTCACCGTGCATTGGAGAGACTGTCCCCCACAAGGCGCAGACCTTAAGTAGCACCGTTGGAAGACTACCGCCGCGGGCTTTGGTGGGGGTGACTACGTAAGTACCGTACATACAGCGCTGTGTGGTGTTTGCGGACGAGATATCCAGGAAATGCATTTGTGAAGCAATCGTCATGTGGAGTTGTGGTCCCGCACTACGCCGATTGTAGAGATGTCGCCGCCTCAGGTTGCGAGGCCATTGGCGTCGGTCGTCATTGGGATTCGACCAGGGTCCGACAACCACGAATGCTGGAACAGGCAGGTCTTGCACTGCCGCAGGTAGTGACACCTCGGCCTGTCTGAAGGCAGTATTCAAATTCAACCAGAGAGAAGGACGAGTCTGGTGTTGTCGTAGATCAGTGGCACAGTAGCCAACGAGAAAGGGGAGGATGGGGGCAGGCTGCTCAATGTGTCGCCACATCTCGATCAGGATGGCAGTAGAGTGGATCTTGGAGGCTTAGGAGCTTGACCCTGACCTTGACCTTGATCGTCCACGACTGTAGGCAGCAGAGAAAAGACACAAAGCGACGGCATGGAGACCGGTGAAGTCATAGACGGCGAGAGGGTTGAAATGACTCTGTGACCAGTGGCCTCCCCCCAAATCTAGATGTCTCTGGCCCTTTCTTTTAGAAATCCTAGAATTGACTTCCTCAGACACAACTTTACATCCCATACAAACCCTACGTTCTCAGGCCAGACCGATTTAATCGCTGTCCTTAAGTCGCCACGACGATTCTACAGCACACATTGGAGAGCGACGAGAAGTTTCAAAATGCATTTCCACAGAACACAGTTCGAGTCGGAAGAGCAGCATGTGCTACACGACTTCCTCAAGGGACGGATTACCAGCGTAGGCGCGGCGACGGACAAGTTTGTCAGGCCGGTGGAAGATGAGTACATGCGGACGAAGAGCTCATCTGCGGTCGAGTCGCTGCTGTGGAGAGAATGGCGAGCGGTGGTCAAGACCGCGTTCGCAGCCTCGTACGCGGACGACGAGTGGCGGCAGAAGCTGGTCAGCTTCGTGATGGCAGTCAAGGAGAAGCCGGTGCTGGAGAGCAACAGCCAGGTGTGCAAGGTGCACGAGCAGGTCGTCTGGGCGGACCTGCCGGTCTTCGGTGCGTCGATGCGCGAGGCGTGGGACGTGGCCACGGCGAGCGACGCCAGCGACAAGAGCACGTGCGACCAGTGGCTGAACATCAACGCCTTCACGGCCGCGCTGGTCGACACCGTCGCCAGCAGCCACAAGACCGACCCGGACTTCTCGCTCTACGGCATCTGGACCATCAGGACCGCGCTGGAGGAGCACACCAAGGAGGAGGGCAAGCCTGACGTCACGGCGTTGAAGGCCGCCGCGCTGTGGTTCATCCACGCCTCGGCCGCCCTGCGTGGCTTCTCCCAGCAGAGCAAGGGTTTCGAGGGCAAGGCGGCCAGGGCTGGCAGCCTGTACAAGGGCGAGTTCAATGGCTTCTCGCCCGAGAGGTGGCAGGTCTGGGTGACCAGGCTGACCCAGCTCGCCAAGGCTGACAACCTGGACGATGAAGCCAAGCAGTTGCTGGACTTGGCCCTCAAAACAGTCTAGACGCTGTTGCCATGCCGGGACTATATACGTAGATGGAGGGATTGGATGATGAATGGAACGCAAATCATATCTAGTGACGAATGTATAATAATGAATGACATCGGTATGTGCATCTGCACACCGTACGAAAGCAATGATGGGTGAACGACTGGGGACACTACACGGAAAAGCAGGCCCGGACAAGAACGCACAAACGTAAGCATTGCACCACAGTATGACCGAGTGCAGCCAGTGGATTTGGAGGCATACAAATCAGTAGATCAGATAATCAGTGCGGAATGACACCAGATAATCAGATAATCCTGGTGAAATGCTGTGTCGATAGCGGATTCTCTCAGCCCAGGCCAGCCCAACCCAGCCCACACTATTGCTGATGCGGTAGGAATTGGGGGAAGGGTTGACGAGGTAAGCAAGCGGCGCCGAAGGTCAGAGGCAATGAAATCAGTAGCACCCTACAGCAACAAGTGCTGAGACTGGGCAGTAAGCACGGCACGCCAACTGCATGATTTCCCTGTTCTATCCTCATCGCCAGGCAAAAAACCAAGAGCCTCTATAGCGTGATCAATCGACATAGAATGGGAATGGGTGGGAAAAACCCAAAGCCAGACGGTGCAGCCTCGGTCAAGTCTGACCCGAATTCCCTGGATTGGCTGTAGGCATGCACACAACAAGTTTTCGTCAATGCAGGTGGAAGACACATCGAGAGATCCGTCGAAACGAGAGAGGAAGGTGATATCAATGCTAGGTGGGCATGAAACCGTACACATATATACATGACGGCAGGCTGGTTTTCATGCATGGCCAGAAACACAGTCGAGTGTATCAGTTGCAATTGCAGAGGAACAGGACTCCCGTTCAGTACAAGAGCGAGGGCAGCGCAGCACCAAATGCGGAATTCCTTCGCGCAGGTTAGGGATGAGGCACCGGCTGAATGACACGCAAGAACAGCGAGGATGACAGCCAGGTGGACATCGATGAGGGCATGTACTGGCGTTGGGAGAGCTGAGTGGCTGGATCGATTTACCGGATTACTTGCCTACAGCAACCAGACCCGCCATATTGCGATGGGAATGACCGGGTATTATGACGACGGTGATGTAGGCGAGCTTGCTGACGATCGCGGCAGAGAGAATCGGCGAGCCAGATGCACCCCAATCCCATTCTCAGGACAAATCTCGTGCTGGATGCAGGTTTCATGCATAGGGAGGATGGTTCTACGATGGAAAAACCCGCTAGGGCGGTGTTATAGGGAGGCTATCGGCAGGCCATCACCCGCGCGGGCCATGGGTGGCAGCGTCTCATCCGGCCGCTACGCATCTCCTTCCCAAGGCAATGGGAACAGAGATGCCCAACAGCTCTGTTTCTCAGCGGTTGAATTTGTTAAATAGCTGTCGGTTGCATGCAATGCGTCTTTGCTGCGGGCGACACCGTTGGCACTTCCAATTACATATCCAATCCATTTCCATCCGGTATCGTATCAGATGAACACAGCCAGCAACTGCCTCGGAAGTCGCCGTCCGATATCGCCGCCACACGAGGCTCCCAAGGCTCGCCAGCCAGAAGCGAGTCCAAGCGGCCCTCCGACCACCGGCCCCCTGCTCTGCCCAACCAGGCCACAATGTGCCGCTGCGAGGACGAGATGTACGCGCGCAAGAGGGTGAAGAAAAGGTTAGTGCCTCAGGAATAGTGCCTAGAGGGTAGCCCATCCCTTGGAACCCATGCAAACCATCCATCCCTATCGTAAGATCTGATCAGATAATTTCTGGTCCCGGTAGTACGGCATCCCCCGCCCCGAACTCGTCTATATCTCATCATACAGTACCTACACACAGTACATACGGCACATGCATACACGGCCAGCCATATTACCACCCATTACACACCACCCGCACTGCACTGCACTCCTCCACTCTCTACTCTACCTGCCGACATACGTAGCGGCCTACTTCCTGCATCTTACTTTCTACTCCCCATCGTCCTGTCCTAAAACCCTCGCCCACCACCGAATGCTTTGAATTTGTACTTCTTCCTCCCAGCCGCAGCCTTTGCAATGCCGCTTGCATTGACCCCACCTTCCCATGCTGACTGACATATAGTTTGCCTCCCGCCACCGAGCCGGTTACGACCAAGCAATCCATCCCCATCGATATCCCATATCTGTGCCTCGATTCACCCTCTGGCCTGCCTCTGCAGACCGTATTCCTCGACATGTCCGACCCTCAGAGACCTGCCGCAAGGCGCCATTCGTTCTCCTTCGGCCTGCACAAACACATCAGCATCCCAACCTGCGAGACGAGCCATCCGGATAACCCGATCCCGTCAGAGCCCACCTCGATCCCCATATCCGCAATGCCGCCTTCAATGCGCACCCAACAGAGCACCGCTTCCAGCCCTCGATCGAGTGCCGAGAGTTTCGGCAACACCACAGACACAGCATCGGATTCAAGCACGCCGACAACTCCCAGGAGCGACCCTCTTGACAGCGGCGACGAGTCCAAGGACAAATTCCTCGACCTGCCCCCACTATCAGCGAGTGCTAGTCGCAAGAGACGAGCAAGCACAACCTATGCCTCGAACCCGGACGATATTAGGCGCATCCTCGGCGACGGCAATGGAACCAAATTCTTGCAAAAGTATTGCTGTGGCGAAGGTTGCTGTATGATCCAGAAGCTCTCGACTGCACCCGCTCCCGGATCACACTTGGTCGTCTCGCCAGATAATGCCGCCTTCAGGTATCTGAATCCAGATCTGGACAGACTCACGCTTGAGACACTGCTCACGAAACTGGTCGATGCCTCCGAGACAAAGGTGTCCTTTTCGCCCATCAGACGCCAATCGATAGACAAGAAGTTCCCAGAGGAAAACCTGCACAGACATGATGCCACCTCTGTCAATCTGCGGCCACCGCACTACATGCAGCCTCACCCTCCCTACGATATTTTCAACGCTCCGGTCTATGGCGCTCGCGAGCTCACAAAGCCTGGTGCCGAGAAGCGCACGTTTCATTTCGATCTTGACGTCACCGAATATCCTGAGGAAGGTGGCGTCGATTTCAAAGTAGGTGGCGCCATTGGTGTCTGCCCACCCAATGACCCAGAAATCGTTGAAGACCTCCTCAACCGTCTGGGAGTCCCAAAGTTCCTCCGTGACAAGCCACTACGTCTAAACACTTCTGGTGGGCGCTGGCCGACAATTTGGGGTGACGAGGCAGCTCGTGAGCTGGTCACCACTCGTCGTGAGCTTCTGACCTGGACTGTGGACATCTCTTCCACAGCACCGACAAAGCCGCTTTTCCGCCTGCTGGGAGATTATGCCACAAACGAGCACGAGAAGAAGATCCTCCTCTTCTTGGCTTCTGCTCAAGGTCAGGCGGCTTTCTGCAACCTGCGTACTGGTCCTTACATTACTCTCCAGCACCTGCTGCATGCCTTCCCCTCATCTGCGCCGCCGCTCGAGCATCTCCTTCCCAGCCTGCCACAGCTGATGCCTCGCTTCTATTCCCTCTCCAATGATCCCCATGTCTCTTCTTCGCGCGAGGGCATCGCCGGAAGACGACTGGTCGAAATGGCCGTCACAATCCACGAGACTTCATCATATTCTACTACCGGTGTTACCCGGACGGGTGTTGGTTCTGGATTCCTCGAACGCATTGCCAGGCAATTCGTTGCTGCTGAGGAGAAAGCCATCGAGGAGGCTACTAAAGCTGGCACCACTGCAAGCCCAGGCGTTGCTGGTCGCGAGCTCAACCTTCAAGTCCCAATGTTCCGTGGCTTGATGGCAAACCCTCTCTCGAAAGAGTTTGCCTCGGATGGTCCAATGATGCTGATTGGTGCAGGTGTCGGCATGGCACCCTTCCGTGGCTTCATCCTCAACCGGCTGAAGAACGCCAACTGTGCCAACAAAATCTGGTTGGTCCAGGGCGTGCGTGACAGCATGCTGGACGAGATCTACTCGGGAGAGTTGGGTGATCACGAAAAGGAGATCAAGAAGGTTGTCCAATCGCGGGCGGCACTTCCACCGCCCGAGGAAGAAGCCGACGACGACGTAGAGATAGCTGCTGGAAGCAACACTGCTAGCGGTCAGAAAGAAACCAAAGGGAACCGAAAGGTCACGAAATACGTCCAGGACGAGGTACGGCTGCAGGCCGATATCGTCTGGTACGTTATCAATGCGATCGACGGCCGCATCTTCGTCTGTGGCTCTACCAAGGGTATGGGCGAGGGAGTCGAGAGGGCTCTGATCGACGTTGCCATGGACAAGGGCGGCCTCGCTTTCGAGACAGCGCAGCAATTCTGGCAGGGAAAGAAGGACGCCGGCCAATACATTGCCGAGACCTGGTGATGGAAACAACGAGCGAGAGAAACAATTCACGGCGCAGTGGTGGCCACAACACCCAGAGAGCATTGAGTTGGTTGGTCGTGTACTTATTGTACTTGGAGAGGGCAAGCATTGGGCATCGTAGGAGGATATTCTGTTAAGGGTTCATTGTACATACAATGGGTGGCGAGAGTCAATCGATTTAGCAAGGCGTATGGCTGTGGGACTGGGTGGGCTAGTTTTTTTATTACAGTTAACCGGAAAGTGGCAATACTCCACGCTAATTCCAAGAATTGGTTGCAATGCACTGATGTCGGTCAGTCTCGACCATGGACATACTGTTAATATCAAACGCATTATGAGATTGAACATCCTTTTGTATGTGCTGCTCAAGTTCGTATTTGTGTTTGCGTCGTCACAATTAGGTATTCGGAACGGAAGTGGGGTCCGGTCGATTGCGACTAAAGTCGAACAGTCGAACAGGGCGAGACTCTACGTGACGAAGCTGCACAGCTGATATTGTATTCTTATACATTCCGCTGTTCTTGTGATCGTCCATTCTTATTTCTGTTGGCTGCTGTAAGCCAAGCTTGTCCAGTGTGGTCAGAAGTGGCCCTCCTCTTATAGGCCGAGACGTGCTTATTACATTGAGCGTTATAGAGGCGATCGACTCGGAAAGCGCTTCGCTCAGCCCCAACAATACCCAGCGTCACACTATTGGAATGTAGCGGACCAAAATGCGTCTCCGCTGCGATGGGCGTTGGCCAGCTTCATGGTAAGTCTGAGGGGGCCAGAATGCAGCTGGTGTTGGTATCGTCGAGGCGACCGTCGCGTTCGATGATCAACTTTCAAGCACCAGAAGGGCAATACGACCGAACCAGCATAGCCACCGTGCCACATGAAATCCGACATAATCGTGCTCGCCTCTAGGCCAGCCTCAGCCCAAGGCGAAGGCGAGCATAGCGGATAGATGTGGCAAGCGAGCGAGAAAAGGGGAATTCACTTGGCAGACTGGCCAGGGAGGCCCGGCATGACGTTTCCATCCTCGTCGACGTACTCCCAGCGGTACCTGCTGAGGTAGTGGGGGATGGCCGAGAGCTGGGGGCCGTAGCGGCCGGTGTTGTCGTACAGCTCGAACAGCGGCACGGCGAGCAGCTTCATGTTCTTGGGCACGCTGAGGACCTTGTTCTTGGGCAGCTGGATCAGCTGCAGCTTCTTGCGCTCCTTGGGCCGCGTGCAGTGCGCGGGCAGGTACGGGTACATGAAGGTCTCGAAGTTGGGCCGCCACCACGTCGCCAGCGTGTCCGCCACCTCCCAGTCGCCGTCGTCCTGCGCCGCCAGCTGCGTCCCCGCCGGCGGCGCCAGCCGCTCGTTCATCCGCGCCTTGAACCCCTCCAGCTCGCCCTCCTCCGCTCGCAGATAGTCTCCCGGCCTGTGAGCTTTTGTTAGTGCTCTTCTTCGGCATGCCGGTATCATCAAAGGGGTGGTTTTTCTGACAATTTGAAGAATGCATTCGCAATCTGTAGCATCAGAATGTGAGGATGCCCGTGTTCGTGACACACAAGAACCGCCTCACACGTGCGTCTCATGCCATGCTGCTCATATTGATCCTCGAGTCGCTTCAGCCTGTCTTTGACTGACGGGTCTTCTTCCGGCTGAGCCTCCTTGGTGCCGAATGTGTAGTTGGTGAGTGGGTATAATCTGATTGTCTCCGGCATGTTGGAGATGACACTGACTTTTGGTGACTCGAGAGACCTTTTATGATGTTACTTCCAATGTTTGCTATTATAATTATTATTGTTTTAACTTGATGTCTACATGCTTGTTGGCTGCTGCTACTCGCATTGGAGGGTGTGTGACAGAAAGTGTGACAGCGATACCACGATATCTGACATGGACACTCTGGGGCTGATCACTCTTCCATAGCAACCTTGGGCCCAGCGAGTGGGTAAGGTATTACCTACCGACCTAGGTACCTACCTAACGAGTCAGTGGGTAAGTGTGATGAGTTGCCTCTTACAGACCGCAGGTCGAGTGACGTCCCATATCTCACCTCCGACGCTACCTTATCTCGAGTCATCTCCAACATGACCACCTGGCTGGGTCTAATACGGTACATACAACCTTTTAATATCATACTCCAGATTGTCGTGTGATTGTCTATCTTGTTCCGTCTTCTAGTACTTGTATCGATCACCCGCTTGGCATCATTTGACGCTCTCAGCATCTCGATTGAGCATCCGTACGCTCTTTTAGATTGATATAATCTATAAAGATAAAGACGTCTGGTTCTTTGTGGAACCCTGGAATACAGTTACGAGCCTTTCGTTGAAGACTGGTGCTGGAACCTCTTCATAAAAACCATGTGTCGCTGGTTTGCATACCTGTCACCCACTGAGCCATGCCTGCTCGAGGACGTTCTCATCACCCCCAAGAACTCTCTCAGCAAGCAGGTGTCAGAGCACTTTCTCCCAGGACTGGTTGCGTACGACCCACACGATAAACCTAGACCCATCACGGATCCTCTGGTCTTGGCTCGGAACAGCCTGATCAACATTGATGGGCTGGGCGTTGCTTGGTACACTTCAAGCGCGGCAGAGTTTGAGAGTGGTGATTCCAACGAGAGCACGACTACATCGTTGAGGCAAGGCTTGCGGCCGGCGGCGTACAAGACTACAGTGCCGCCGAGCCATGACATCAACTTCCGATCAATCAGCGGCAATGTCGAGACGAAATGCTGCTTTGCACACATCCGCGCTTCCAGTGGCACGCCGGTCGTCCACGTGAACAACCACCCTTTCACCTGGGGTAGACACATCATGATGCACAACGGTGTCATCGCCGACTTCACCGCCATCCAGAGGGACCTCTCCTGCCTGATCTCCGATGCCGCCTTCAAGTGCATTCTGGGGAGCACTGATAGCGAGCACTTGGGAGCGCTGTACATGACCTATCTCACTAACCACGGCGACGAGGCAAGCTTCGAGAAAGAGTACACAGCCGAGCAGATGGCTATGGCCTTGCACAAAGCCGTTGCCACCGTCATCGAGCTACAGAGGCAGGTCCTGGGCTCGAAAGCCAGACCCAACAGCCTCAACCTCTGCGTTACCGATGGTGTCAAGATGGTGGCCTTCCGCTTCCGAAACCATGCGACCCAGGAACCCCCATCCCTGTACTTCTCCACGACTGCTGGTACAACGTTGAACAGGAAATACCCAGATCATCCAGACGGGCTAGCGGTTGCAAATGAGGCCAGCAGGAAGCCCAAGGAAGCTCATGGGCGACATGTGATCGTCGCGAGCGAGCCATCCACTTACAAGCACCATGAATGGGAACTCATCGGGAAGAATCAGTTTCTGATCGCCCATGCTGATGGCTCTGGTCGGGAAAGCTTCGTACGGATCAGGGACCTTCCGTATCTTGAGGAATGGAATGCCGAGGATACAGTAACAGCCTGATCGCACGATTAATGAGGATGATGGTGTATAGGCTCAGGAGCCGGAATTATGAGCAATGATAGCAACTGATACCGAGATTACGATACCTCAGCCTTAGACTCTAGACTTTGAAGATGCTAGTATGCGATAGCAAAGCTTGTGGTATTGGTGTCCGACGTGATGTGTGACTCTCATGCTCTGGCTCAACTCGGCTTTGATGGTTCCTTAGGCAGGACTCCTCCAGACGTAGCTCCCGTCCCCACGCCTCCAGATGTAGCTGCAGCTGCAGGCTTCGCCTTGCGCGTGCCTATTACTCGCTTGAAAAAGCCAGTCGCGGGTAGAACTGTCCATCTCGCGAACCATGGCGTAGCCCAGACACTCAAGATCAGCCTAAGAGGCAGCAGGACCTTGGTGATGGCATAGGCAGTGGCCAGCTCGACAACAATCCTCACGCCTCCCTCTCCTCGGCCGAACCACTTGGCCTTCCACTCGTCCTCTGCGCCCAACCAGCCCTTCTTGCGCAGATACCGTCCAAACTTGTCCGAACCCTCCTTAACCCAGGCGCCTTCGGATATGTACGGAGGCAGCCAGTCGTAGTAATGGAAGCCCGCCGCGAGCCCGAGCAGTGGGATGATCGCAGTCAGCTCGTGTAGCAACAGGAACGCTGTGATGTGCGAGATGGGTGCTTGACGGATCGGTGACAGAATGCGGCGCAAGAAGCCGGGAAGGCGTGCCTCGACCCTCGAGATTCGGGACTGTGTGGTATTGGTGCTGGTGCTGGTGTTTCTGATCGGCCTCAGGTTGGATCTCGCCTGGTGTGAGGCTGCATGAGCACGTGGGAGAGGCAGAAGTGACAGTAGTCTGTTCCTCCAAAGTGTAGAGGAGAAGTTCATTTCCAAGCGTGCGGGAGCGCAATGTTGCGCTCGTCTTCTGCTAACGACAGCGTTTGTAGGACACCTGAGCAATGGCTGCAACAAGCAATGGCGGATGATATACAGACGGCTCTTACGCACGAATCTAAATTGAAACCGCTCGTAAACCCACCCGGAAAGTGTATCAAGCACCCTAATAGCTCACTTCATGTAACAAGAACTGGTCTATAAGCCTGTCAACAAGAGATCTGCTCATGAGAGCCGTTCCAATGCGTAGAGCGATAGCTGGCATACTAAAGTAAGACGCCGAGAGCGCGCTTGGCCCCACCGAGCGCCAAGCATGATATGGTCAGGCTCGGCATACCTACCTCGTCTAGAGCTGTCCAGCTACGTAAAGGTCGAGGGCGATAGGTAACGGCACCTTCCAGAGAGAGCGCATGATTCGAACGTCGCCAGCATCTCTCAAAGCCTCAGTGTATGCTAGGATTGAGACCTAGACCACAGTTGAGAGCTCGACCTTCTCTGATAGATCTCATCACAAAGAAAGACATCGACAAGAAGAGCTTTGGCACCAGTCGATCTGCCAGAGCAACATCTTCTGCTTCCGTTCCTGCCTACTTTTCCGAGCTAGACGAGGACGCGCCTCCGTTTACTCCGGCCACCGAATTCGCTCTCGCCCTTGCGCTTCCTGAGAGTCCAATCTCGATCAGATCTGAGTGGAATCTACCGCCCCTTCGCACTGCAATTCCGACTTCTTCGCCTTCGACAGATCACTCGACTCGCGAAAGTGACGATAAGCCTCAAGCAATCGAACCAGCAAGAACCGATCGCAAAGTCTCACTCAAGATGGGCAGCAAAGACCAGAAGAAGTATGATCCGGAGATCACGGGTCTCGTCTACTCCGTATCCGGACCCGTCATTGTCGCCGAGCACATGATCGGATGTGCCATGTACGAACTGTGCAAGGTTGGACATGATCAATTGGTCGGCGAGGTCATTCGTATCGAGGCCGACAGGGCGACTATCCAGGTCTATGAAGAGACCGCCGGTGTCACTGTTGGTGACCCTGTCGTTCGTACAGGCAAGCCTTTGTCCGTCGAACTCGGCCCAGGTCTGATGGAGACCATCTACGACGGTATCCAGCGACCTCTTGCCGGTATCAGGGAAGAGAGTGGAAGCATCTACATCCCAAGAGGTATCGATGTGCCATCGCTCGACCGTAAGAAGAAGTGGGCATTCACCCCATCGGACAAGCTGAAGAAGGGCGACCACATTACCGGTGGCGATGTGTTTGGTATTGTGTGGGAGAACAGCTTGCTCAGCGAGCACAAGATCTTGCTCCCTCCACGTGAAAGGGGTGTCATCACTCGTATCGCCGAGAAGGGCGAGTACACAGTCGACGAGAAGATCCTAGAGGTCGAGTTCGAGGGCAAGAAGAAGGAATTCTCAATGATGCACGAGTGGCCAGTGCGTGTGCCTCGTCCTGTCAACGACAAGCTGTCCTCCACCGAGCCCTTTATCGTCGGCCAGAGAGTGTTGGACGCGCTGTTCCCTTCTGTTCAGGGTGGCACTGTCTGCATTCCAGGCGCTTTCGGCTGTGGAAAGACTGTCATCTCGCAATCTGTCTCCAAGTTTTCCAACTCGGATATCATTGTCTACGTCGGATGTGGAGAGCGTGGTAACGAGATGGCTGAAGTCTTGATGGATTTCCCTGAGGTTCGTCTGCTCCCTTCCCTATCCCCTGTCGATTCATACTAACAGTCTGTCTAGCTCACCATCGACGTCGACGGCCGCAAAGAACCCATCATGAAGCGTACCTGTCTTATTGCCAACACTTCCAACATGCCTGTCGCTGCTCGTGAGGCCTCTATTTACACTGGTATCACGGTGGCTGAATACTTCCGTGATCAGGGCAAGGACGTTGCCATGATGGCTGACTCTAGCTCTCGATGGGCTGAGGCTTTGCGTGAAATCTCAGGTCGTCTCGGTGAGATGCCTGCTGATCAGGGTTTCCCTGCCTACCTTGGTGCTAAGCTGGCATCCTTCTACGAGCGTGCCGGACGAACAGTCGCTCTCGGTAGCCCAGACCGCACAGGTAGTGTCTCCATCGTTGGTGCCGTCAGCCCACCCGGCGGTGACTTCTCTGACCCTGTCACGACCTCCACCCTCAATATTGTGCAGGTCTTCTGGGGTCTGGATAAGAAGCTTGCACAGCGTAAGCACTTCCCTTCGATCAACACCTCGGCGTCCTACACAAAGTACACCACCTTGCTCGACAAGTACTATGCCAAGCACAACCCTGAGTTCCCACGTCTCCGTGACAGGATCAAGGAACTTCTGTCTACATCAGACGACCTCGACCAAGTCGTGCAGTTGGTCGGAANGTCTGCTCTTGGTGATCCAGACAAGATCACTCTGGACGTTGCGAACCTGCTCAAGGAGGACTTCCTCCAGCAGAACGGTTACTCCGACTATGACCAGTACTGCCCTCTGTGGAAGACGTTCTGGATGATGAAGGCAATGATGGGTTTCCACGACGAGGCGCAGAAGGCGGTCTCACAGGGACAGAACTGGGCAAAGGTCAGAGAGAACACCAGTGACATCCAATCGGATCTTCGAAGCATGAAGTTCGAGGTGCCCACCGAGGGTGAGGAGATCATCACCAAGAGATACGAAGAGCTCTACACTAGGATGCAAGAGAAATTCGCCAGCGTGTCAGATGAGTAGAGGATTGTAGATATGACGCAGGTCCAACGACAGTGTTTGGTCTGAGATCCAAGACTTTGTAAGTAGGCACCTTGTTATCATGTTTACTGTCCTGCTAGATGTATATATGTTTGAGTCTGAATCATGGTACATTTGTATTACAAATATCACTCCCCAAAGATGTAGATGCTGAAGATTGATGGATCATTGGTAAGTTGTATAACATTTGCTAGCTGATGACTGTGTGTAGGGCTGGAACAAGCATTGAAATTTGGACTACGGTCTAGGTATCAATGAATAAATCATGCTACATAATCATTTAGCTTCGCTTCGCTACAAATACTCGTTGCATTGGTTTGTGAACCAGACATGCATGTGATTGGCACTCCAAAAGTCCCACTAACTGCCCGGAAGTTCTGGTGCTGACTTGACGCATCTTTGCCTACGTCAAGACATCGCAGACAATGAATGGAGGCGTGAACAGTGGGAGAGAGAACCAGCTCTCTCTATAGTAACCGTGCTCCCTTCATAGCGATCATCCAACAGCAGCACCAGCCTCGCCCCCTCATCGCCAGAGATCATGCCGGCTGCCCCTCCTCTCATGATCCTTCCTCGCGAAAGGCGAAGAAGGAGGATTCAGCCAGCTGGCACCGCCAGCTCCACCGCCCTCGCTCAGCTTGCTGGCATGTCCGCCGAACTTGGGAGGCGGCCTCAGCGCCCCTCCATCGCTGGTGCGCGGTCGCGGCGCATCTTCGCTCGGCACGGCCAGGAAGCCGCCGAAGCCATTGCCGACAACGACGCTCTGGCGCGCCTCGCCGCCGAACCCGCCGTGCGCCCACTGGGGTCCGAGCCCGCGACTAGCGGAGTACGCAGACAATGGCCGTCCGCCGGTGGCACGCAGGCTGGGAACGCCCAGCGTGTTGGGGGAATCGCCCGACGGCGGTGTGATACTCGTGAACACCCACTCCAGCTCGTCGATGCCCCTGGAGAAAATCTCCAGTGGCTGGTTGAAGGAAGATGGCTTGCCGTTGGCGCTGGGGAAGCCATACAACGAGAGCGTGGGATTGCCGGCGAAGGAGTTGGTGGAGGGATTTGACATGCCTGGCTTCATTGACAGTCGGTCTTGGCCGCCGCCTCCGGGTGCGAACGGTTGCATCGGCAGTGGAGGCGCCATCAACAGTTCTGGGAAGTTCGGGTCTTGTACGTAGAGCGTCTCCAGGCCAGGCAGCGAGTTCGAGTGCAGAGACGAGCACAAGTATGCATAGTAGGACTCGGCAGGCTTCTGCAGCGTGTGTACATCTTCGGAACTCGTGATCTCAAAATGCAGCACTTTCAAGCTGATCGAGGCCAGAGGGGCCAGCTCGTGGCTTGACTGCGTCAACGCCAGTGATTTGTTGACGGTGTCCGACACAGTAAGCTGTTTGAGCGCCGTGGCTGACCAGAGTACCCTATGCAAGTCCGACACATGTACGCCCGTGTTTGTGAGGGTAAGGGCTGATAGGCGTCCGCGTACGGCTGGAAACTGCAGCCACTGATCCACACCATCTGCGGTCACCTGGGATACATTGTCGAGAACGAGACGAGTCAGAGGTGGAAAGTCGGGAAGCCGGCCGGGATAGGCCTCGAAGAGGGTGTTATCCATCGTCTCCATGTTTGCGAGGGTCAAGTCGCGCAGGTATGGAAGGTTGCCCAGCACCATCCTGACTAGCTGTTGCTCGACTGCGAGCCCGTTCAGCTCCAATACCTCGATCGCATGCCAATACCCTTGCAGGTGGACGGCAAGCTCGTCTTCTGCTCCCGAGCGGTACGCCATCTTCCTAAGCGACGGGCACCGCATCTGTACCTCCTGGCGCAGAGGCAGACAACTGGCATCTGCCGAGTAGAATCCATCCGGTAGATCCACGTACTGCAGATTGGGCATAGCAGACACCGCTCGAGCAGTATCCCCTTTAGCTGTCTCCCTTGTCATGTACGGCAGCTTGAGGAACATGACATTCCCTCCCAGCCGGCCATTCTCCTTCACGGTCCTCGACAACAATGACAATCGTATATTTGGCACCTCGTTCGGCTCCACTCGTGATGATTTCCTCGAGTGCTTTGCCTGCTTCTTCCTCTTCTCTGCAAGAATATCCTCCAGCTCGCAGTAATGCACGGCGTCGATCCTCACACTACCATATAGTAGCTTCTGCGCAGCCACGTTCCACCTCCTGCAGACCGCCGCGCAAGTGGCCAGATCCCGAAGGTCGCATAGCATGCACCCGTCGCCTATCTGCGAGTTCTCTGACGTCTCGAACGTGAAGTCCTGTGTGTGCGGACAGACGTGTGTAAAGATCCTTTCCAGCACCGGGCTCGGTAGTCTCTTGCTCAGGTCGTGTCCTGACCGTGATGCATGGGGTGGGAACGCTCCACTGCCATTGCGGATGGGTAGAGGTGGGTGGTCGTAGATCGCCGCCTGTGGCTTGTTTTGGGCATCGTTGCTGCGTAGCTTCGAACGTGAGCGGAAGTGCTTCAACAGCCCCATTGTGGTCGCTACGTTGTGACGAGCAGCTGTGGAGCTGGCGTCAAGAGCTGGGAGAAGCTTTGCCTTCTCTACGTTCCGATATCACACACCCGTTGACAATTCGGTAGCTGGAATGAGGAGATTACAACAAAGCGGTAAGAGTTGGCGACACGTTCGGTGGTCGTCGAACTAAGATGTTTCGTTTGCTGTGCTGCAAGACATTTGAGAGGTCGTGAGATATGCTGAAGAAACGGACCTGAGGATCACACAATCGTGAGGACAATGCAGAGCGTGACAATCTTAGCAAGTCCAAGGTTTACAAGGCAAAGAACAAACGATCAGGACTACGGTTCAGCTGAGAGATGGAAGGGGCATACATCATGTACAGTATCTGTTCATACCCCTGGGGATCATAGCATCGCAGTTCCCGCCTACCAATGTGTAAGAGAGGGACCTGGGGGAGGGACAGCGCTAACAACCACAATTCAGGGTCACCTCCAGGGATGTTTGGTAATCTTTGAAAGCTTGTTATGGTGAATGGCTGCTGTAGTCTGCTGTAGGGTGGATCCCTGCCAACTTCCTCCTAGCGTCTATCAATATGTATGTACAGTAAGACCCAGCTTTCCATCCGCCGTCATACATCATCTAAAACTCTCTACCTCGCTTTGACCGCATTGTCCCAGGTGTAAGCCTGCGTTTACGATCTGCGAATGGCGTTGAGAGCATATTGCGCTCGTTCATAAAAAGGTGTGAAGAATTAAATGCTCTTTATATATGCAACAGAATTCCTGCGGGTTTCGAAAAACGCAGTTGAATGACCCGCCGCAACTCAGGGAATCGTGAAACACAGGACTTGCAGGCCGTTGCACTTTTGCTGCAGCGGCCCTGTAAGCGACGATGTTGTGAACGTGTAGGCGTTCGGGTGTCACCTTCCATCAGCAAACATTATTTCCTGTTTGCTGCCTACTTGGTGATGTTCAGCGGATGATTGAAAGCCGAGAATCATCATCAAGATCCAAAACCAGCCGAAAGCAGTATGGCCAATCAGCTTGCGTGGACAAAGATCCATTTCTTGTCGGCTTTCGCGCTCCCAATCTGGGCGAAGTGAGTGCTTAACGTCTCCTTGATGACCTCGTTCGTCCACTTCTTGAATCTAATTTGTTGGTGTTAGTGGTGATTCGAATCTAAAATTCCGATGTATATACACATACCTTAACTTGAGCCCTTTCAAGAGCTCGGCTTTGGTCAGCTGACTGCCGACAACAGCTTCTTTGAATTCCAACAGCTCTTGCTCGTTAAGGGTCTTGGGTGAAGGTTTTCTGCCTGGTCTTTTTGGTTGTGGATTTGATGTTGTAACAGCCGTTATTGGCCCCTTCTCACCCTCAGATGCACCAACGAGGTGAGTCTGTATTGAGGCTCGATTTGCACTCGGTAATGGATGTAGAGGAGGCCGAGATGGTGGTGGCATAACACGGGAGGCATCTCCAATCGGCCTAGTGGGGGTATCTTGAGCAGACACAAGAACCGGTTTTGTTGGTTCAACGTCCCAGTAAGAAGTAGAAAAGGGATCAATGGTCTTTCCTTGCATGGCAGGCAGAAGGATCTCCATCCGCATTTTGGTCAGGTCATGGTCAGAGCTAGCTAACTCGTAGCTTGCCAAAACCTTGCCATTGAGACCCTCCCAGCACAAGCCGGTACATACAGGGTCTAGATCGCCGGTTATGAACTTTCGTTTGTTTTTCAATTCATCGTCCTCATCGTCGAGAAAGTCCTCCATCTCCTCGGCATCACCGAGCGACTCGGCCTCGTCATCTTCGTCATCCAGGATGTCCTCTCCTTCTTCTGGTTCCTGCCACTCAGCTTCAGAGTCGTTATCATAGTCGGTATCCTTCCGTGTCCGCTGGAATGGGTTCCGGGAAATGCTTGTGATGTAAGCTGGCGATTGTACTTTTGAATATGTGCCAAAGTATGGTGGCCGTACATCTTCGCAAAAATGTAGATACCGCACAGGAACCTGTTGGAGCAAGTTCAGAGGCTGTGTTGCCAAGTCGTCAATGGTCAAATCAATTGGCTCTTGGCGAGACCCGTGTATACGATCTATGAGTTCTCGAACGCTCACAGCAAAAGTATCGGACTCGGTATCACTGAGTTGAGTGAAGTGATTGCTGATAGAAGCATACTTGGCTTCGATTCCTAGGTCGTACTTTTCCTTGAGAGATGGGTCATTCAACTCATACTCAAATCTCGCAAGATCGTCTTCAGAATACTCAGGTTTCAGGGTTCCTGGAGCAAGGTGCGTATGAGATGGTGGTTCGAAAGGCAGAAAATATCTCTTGTAGTCTGATGTTGCAGGCTGCGGCCTCGCAGCCGCGTCCAAAAGCACTTTAGGCAAGTCCATGGCTTTTTGTGGGATTTTCAGAGGTGACGCTGATCTTCGGATTTGGTCTGCGACCCGATCATACGTTTCGAGGGAGATCGATCGACGTCTGGGTTCACTTGTAGAATCTTGTGATGTCAATGCAGCCCCATTTGCTGCTTGCTTAACAGGTGTCGTAGGCTTATTAAAAAACGCTCCCAGTCTCATCTGGGTCCGTTCCTTCTTTAATTTCTCTTGTTGCCTCCTTTCATCCTCAACCTCTTTCTCCCGGCGTTTAGATTCTCTCTCTTCTGCCTTACGCCGCTTCTCTTCATCTTTAATACGCTTCTCTTCACGCTGATCTTCATGTCTAGCTTTCCTCTCTTCTTCTTTGGCGCGCTTCTCAATTTCGCGGCGCGCCTTCAGCTCTGCCCTTTCCCGTTCCTTCTCCTCTTTCTCGCGCCTCAGCGCTTCCTTTTCTCCCGGTGTCAACTTCCTCCGTTTCCTTGGTGGCTCTCCACTTCCACTGGCAGCAACATGATCGCTGCCACATCGGCCTGTGGAGTCAAAATGGTCGCGTTCCAAGCCGCTTTGGTTACCCTCAAAAGTTCTTATACTGCTCAGGCTGGAGGAGCTGGGTGCAGGAGAGCCTGCTCGTGCACCCTTCTCATGCTCCTTCTCATGCTCCTTCTCAGGGACACTTGCATTGCTGGAGCGATCTGTATCTGGTGGCGTTGGCATAATAAACTGAGTCCCTTTCAAGTTCAGGGCGGGCGGCTTTGCGACTGCGTCTTGGGAATTCCGGCTTCCTTGGACCGGGATTGGAGAGGATATTATCTCCTCCATGAGAATCCGTAGAGTCAAGAGCCCAGTCAGTGTAGGGATTGGATGTCGGAATGATATTCCGTGTTGCTGGTGTTAGTATGGCGATTTCTCCCGGGGTCGGTCACCGACGTTAATTGATTGATCGATTGATTGATCGAGATAGATCGCGCTGACGCGTGCCGCGCTTGAACGCCAAGTCTTCGCGCGACATTCGCGCGTACTCTAGGCTGTAAGCCCGTGCTGGTTCTTTACTTACAATTCACGTGACAGGTTTCTACACAACCTCTATATCTTCGTATGGCTTCATTAACTCAACCCCGTCACATTTATGATGTGATTTAGACAGGATTTGCAACAAATCTCCTCCATCATGGACAGTGATAGCTCTGACGATCTCTTTGACGAGAGTGACTTTACAAACTTCTCGCTAGACCCTTTAGAAGAAGCAGAAGAATGTGAAGATGATGAACAAGACGTTTCTGACAGTCATATCGCTCTCAGCACTGGTCTTGTGAGCGATAATGAAGACAACGGCGATGGAAATCTGGACCTATTCAATGATGCCACAGACGGCCATGATGACAAAGATGATGGTTCTTTAGACCTCGAGGAAGATGTTGATAGCTTATCTACCAGAACAGGGAATCGCAATGCTTCGCAAATCAAAGAGTGGAAGTCTCGGTCTAATCATCGGTGCATTCTTCTTCTAGAACGAATCTCCAAGGCGTATCTTATGGACTTCTGAGACCATTCCATCGCATACGCTGATGCTCTGTCTAGCGATTCTCCAATGGCGAAAGTCGAACTCGTGTTCGCGCATCTACAACGTGAGCTGGCTGGAAATGAACCTTACATGGCAATACCTCTCAGGATAAGGCCCTGCCGCCATCAATCAGGAACTCAGCGGTCGACTTCATTGCGACACAGCATTCTTCGCTTTCCTAATCAGAGCCAGGTAGGAGCTTGGCGTTTTAGTAGGTCAGAAAGATACACTTTCTATCACCTATGTCTAACTAGCATACAGCCGTCGTAATTCGCATCTTGCAACTAATCCATGAAGCTCTCGGTGCCGCTCAAACCATATCAAAACGGTGATGTAGCTTTTTGAATAGCCAGTAAATCAGCTGACTGACCCTATGCAGCGAGATTTATTACCGTGATCCAGCGCTGTTTGGAAATCAAAGTCATGTAAACAGATATGTTGATGATTTGGCCTCAACGCTTGGGGTGGCGCGTTCTGCGTTGAATGTTGTGGCTGTTGCGAAGGGTCTAGTGTTCGGCGCGGTGCGCTTTACTCACAAAAACGGCAGTGTTACAGACGCCTCTCGTTCCAGGGAAGGTGTCATGGTGATACATCCAATGGAGCTTACGTCAGTCAATCTTGATGAAGTACGCTGGATCCTGGCTGTAGAGAAAGAAGCTTCCTTTCATGCCATCGCTTCTGGCGCACTGGGACTGCTACTCGCCGCCCAGGGGGCCATGATCACAGGGAAAGGATACCCGGACATTGCGACTCGGGCTCTGCTGCGCTACATGGCAATCCCATCTTCCTGCAACAACTATACATCGCCCTTTGTATATGGTCTTAGTGATTTCGACCCAGATGGCTTGGCAATAATGTCGACTTTCAAGTATGGCTCTTGCTCTCTGTCTCATGAAAACAATGGCTTGATCTGCCCAAGCCTGCAGTGGAAAGGACTGCGACATCGTTGTCTACAGTATTTTTTCAACGAAAGCCAAAATTCCTGCTCAAACCAAGGCATTCTTGCTATGACCAAGCGCGACCGGAAAAAAGCGCAGCAGATGCTTGGTTGGAGAGTACTTCAAGACGACCAGGGAGACGACTGTTGGAGGCGTGAATTGCAGGTCATGCTAATGCTGAATGTGAAAGCTGAGCTGGAACTGCTTGAGAGCGTTGCAGACGGCATGGAGAGTTTGATTGAGAGTATTGTAATACGACAGTGACGATATAAGAATGGCAACCACTGGTATTAATCCAAGTATACAGCCAAAACCGGCGTTGCAAACCGTGTCTGTATGCTCCTAAGATCTCATAGATGACTGAATACGACCTGATGAGTGGCAGTGGAGCAGAGCTTACGGCGACATCAAATCTACCTCTCTGCTTCTCGTTAGTGGCGACAGACTTGAATGAGTACTGCTGTTCATCGAACCATCTTGCCTCACTCCAAGCTCAAGTACAAGAATGAAGGCGAATACTGACGGTGTACACGGCCACATCTAAAGAACCGCCGACGTTCCAGGCCTATCGTAAATACTTTGTCATGTATCTTACCCCGCGCCTTCTCCAGCTGATCCAACGCTACTCTTCCTCAGTATCGGCTCCACCGTCGTTCTGCATCAGCGATACTCCCGACATCCACGGTTTGCCAATTTCGAGTCCTCTTGACTGGCGATTACCCGTTCTCCCCCACAACGAGCCTCGTCATCGCTCGAGACCATAATGGCGCATTTGTCGCTTGGTGCGCGACCTGGAAATGGCACCGCCGGCATGGGTCTGGGGCGCGCGGTTGAAAGCGCGGGCCTCTCTCCAAAGCGACCCCGATCTTTCGATGTTGATATTACGGAAAGGAGTGATGGCTCGCCACCTTCCGGCATACCGACTGGATCACACGCTGCCTCGCCCCAACAGCAATCACAGGCGCAACAATCCAAAACCAGGCTGTATAGTTGCGGCAAATGCAGCAAAAGCTATGCGCGACTCGATCATCTCAGCCGCCATGTCCGCATGCATACCCAGGAGAAGCCGTACCGATGTCAGGTGTGCACCAAGGCTTTTGCTCGAGCAGATCTTCTCAAGCGCCATACTTTAGGACATAACAAGAACCCTTCCGACTCCAAACCCACTGTTGTTCAGCACAGCCGTGTTTCGCAAGCTTGCGAAGCTTGCGCAAGTCTTCATCTGAAATGCGAAGAAGATAAGCCTTGCAAGCGCTGCAGCAAGAAGGGCATTCAGTGCAATTACACCATCAATTTTGGGTCGGATGACCTGGATGGCCAGCAACAGTCGACGTTACGTCTACCACAGTCGCCTTCGCAGCATTCTGATCAAATACCAAACCCGCAGCAAGACTTTTCGAACCATGCACAGGCTCATCCAGGGTATTCGCCCGAATTGCAGAACATGCAAACGCAGGCAACACATCACACCCCAATAGCCTCCACATCACTGCCACCAATGAGCCCACTGTATCACAGCTCTGTATCCAATGGCATGTCCACTCTTTCCCGTATGAACAGTGGACCACAGCAACTGCCTCATATGCAAATGAGCGAGCCACAGTCTTCGCCACCACTCACAATGAACGGGCAAATGCTACCCCCTCCGCCACCAGACAACTCCATGTTAGATTTCCTTCGAGACAAGATGGTTCCAACTCAGGAGAACACCATGCAAGTTATGAACGATTATAACTTAACCGTGCCATGGGAGATGCCCAGAGAGCTTTTTGATTTTGGTGTAGAGACCAACCTGGAGCTCAACGACCTCGATCTTACCTTTCTGGATACATACAACAACATCAATCCGTTCGACCTGCGGACGACTGGTACCAGCTACCAAACTACAGAATCCGACACAGTTCCAAGTTTCACAGCCGCACCAGTCCCACCGCTTGATACAACAGCACTGCCAAAAGCCTCGGTCTGGAGATTCAGGCCGATATCAAAGGATTCGGGTTCCGCAGAGCAGGCCAATCTATCCCTGCCTACGCCAACCTCAACGACGCCAACGTCCCTAGAGATCGATCGTAGGGTGACTTGCGAGCCCTTATCACAAACATCACGAGATAAGATCCTTGCCATGATCCTAAGTACTTGCAAGCCTAACAATATCCCCAGATCAGTAGCCTGCTTCCCTTCAATCGGCCTATTGGACAGCCTATTCCAATTCTCCCTTACTTCGCCTGGATCGCATGCAAAACACTGGATACATGCACCGACTTTATTGGCTGGCCAAACCAGGCCTGAAGTGCTTGCTGCTATTATCGCCGCAGGCGCGGTTTTGACGCCTGATGCTGCTATTCGGAAAGTTGGATACGCCATTCAAGAAGCAATACGTACATCCATTCAAGTGCAGGTGGAGGATGACAATACGTTAATGCGAGATCTGCAGATCATGCAGGCATCTTTACTGCAACTCAAAATTGGTCTTTGGAGTGGTGATAGTAGGAAGATGGAACTAGCCGAGGGCTTCCAACAAGTTCTCGTTACTATGGCGAGAAGAGGAGGACTTTTCCGAAGAGGCACATACGAACGGATCGTGCCGCACCCAGAAGATCAGGGGAAGGAATTGGACCAAAAATGGAAACAATGGATTCAGCAAGAATCTCGAAAAAGATTCGCTTTACACCTATTCAGACACGACCTTGAAGCTTCGGTGTCCCTTCTAAATTGCCCCCTTCTGTCGTATGCCGAGCTTTACTTACCACTTCCCGAATCTGAAGCTCTTTGGCACGCCTCTACCGCCGAAACCTGGAAAAGCACCTACATGCGGACGTCTTCTCCACGGCATGATAGAAGGCCGTCTCTTGTAGATTGCATCCAGGACCTGGACCTCCTAGCAGTCAAGGACGGCTTTGTGGATCAAAGGCAGGCAAGTATGGCAGTTCTTGGAGCGGCGTGGCGCATGATATGGGAGTACAGACAGCTGGACTCCTCAATGAAAGACCATGCTAGCCAGTGGTGCAATGGCAATCTAGTCATGAGCTCACGGCACTCGGAGCTAACAAAGCTGCTTCAATGCTTTCGCTTCAGCTCAGTTGATGATGCTAAGGTCACCCTTATACTCGAATTGCTGCTAATGCATTTGCACATGTCTTTGGATGATGTCCACCTATTCGCTGGTGTTGAAGGCGAAGAGGAAGCAAGGAGAGTGTATCCATCTCTGGTCCAGTGGACAAAGACACACACAGCAAGACAAGCGCTCTGGCACGCTGGGCAGGTCATACGCGCTGCACGTACGCTACGTCAAGGTCTTATTTGCGATTTCGCCGCAATTGCCTGCTACCAAGCTAGCCTGGCTTTTTGGTGTTATGGGATAATCCTGCG
The DNA here is from genome assembly GCA_001660795.1 of Leptoxyphium fumago. Classification (NCBI taxonomy): domain Eukaryota; kingdom Fungi; phylum Ascomycota; class Dothideomycetes; order Capnodiales; family Capnodiaceae; genus Leptoxyphium; species Leptoxyphium fumago. The sequence goes on from LSHF01000070.1 coordinate 95,404, forward strand.
CTCGACAGAGCCGGCGCAAGGCCCCAAGCCTCCCATTTCAGCCTGGTTGGACGCGCCTGACGACCACGGCGTCCAGCGTTGGATCATGAACGGTAAAGGACATGCGGCCATCAAAGCCTCAACGGGCAAGCCATCGCTGGAAGGCTCAGCTATGGTTAGCGATCCGGAGAACGTAGTAAGCGCAATTGTGACCGCAATGAGACACAATCACAACGCCGCCAAAGCACCTCCTCTTGTGGATAATCTGATCAACATCATGGAAGGACTGAGAAAAGCTGCGAAGACTTGAACCAGCCTGATTGCGCACATTTACTGATTCTCGTCATTAACTTGAGATATTTTGTTGAAGCATTTGATAGATCTTGCCAAATGCAAATTCAGCTGAACCAATTGCCCAATCATAACTCTACTACGACCATTTGTCTTCTTCGGTACAATTGGTGTGATGAAATGAAATCTTGATTGGCCAAGCTCTCAAGGGGTTTGACTTTTCATGACCCTATCTAGAGATCCCATCTACAGACCCAACATTTGTCAGTTTCCGCTTCTTCTGCATCATTTCTATCTGCTTTCGCCAGACGATCTTGTCAACGTTGCAACTTTAAATGAACAAAAGCTCTACAATGCCGAAGGTTATTCCCTGATCGAGACAAAAGTCACGGTTAAAAGTTTGCTCATTCCGCACGCGCAGCTTCTCTCTGCTTTAGAGCTTTATCACAATTGACACTGCCAAAGACGATGTTAAACCATTTAACAAAAGTATTCCTGCAACGATTGTCAGCGTCAATTGAGAAGTAAGAGGTGCAAAGCTTACCTGGACGGCTGAGGTATAAAATTTCTGGTGTACTCGTCAATTTCCTCAACTTCACCCTCCAAGTCCACCTCATGAGGCCTCTTCCAGCGGGTCCTCTTTTTTAATCTCTATCCAAAGAAGGGAACCGGAAATAGGCCGACCGAGAAGTAGCTGGAAATAAAGCTGGCAGTGTTCCAATGTCTGTCCAAGAAGACATCAAAGTCACCGGCTAGGCACACGATCGTCGTACCACCCAGTCCTAGGTACGCCGCGTAAGGCTGACACCAGCCTTTATAGGGAAGAGAGTCTCGAGATATTGCCTGAGCTTCTAAAGCGCGGTACCAGCGCAGATACGTAAAACACATACATGCAAAGTTAATCAGCTGGGCGGCTATGATTACATTAACAAACCAATCCAGCACAGTTACAGTATCGTTGCTTACTTGGAGAAAGGATGACAGGCTGATTATGAGGACCACGACGACAGCATAGATAGGAACGCTATTCTTCGTCGTGCGGGTGAAGATCTTAGGCGCTTTACCTTCCAGAGTCAGGCCCAGAAGACATCTTGAAGCACAGTAGAGATAGCTCAGCCCGGCAGAGAAGGCAGCGGTCAGCACCAGAGCATTCACAATATGCGGCAAAACATGGATGCGCAATCGAGTCATGCTGACGACATAAGGCGAAGCAGCTGCTCCAGGCTCTCCATTCTCGAAGGCGGCAATCAAGGAGGGGTCATCATAGGGCACATTGATGCCTACATAGAGGCTGCCGAGGACGAAGAAGGATGTGAGCCGGTAGAATACTGCATTGTAGGCTTTCGGCATGACGGCGCGTAGGTTATCTGCCTCACCGGCGGCCATAGATACGTAGTCTGGCCCTGCGATCGTAAAACCGGCCAGTATAAGACATTGCAAAAATCCGAGAAAAAACACGAGCCTGTTGTCATAATATAGCGGCTTGAATGAACCTGGATCTTTCCAATACCGCGAATCTGATCGATTCTTCAGCAATATGCTCAATACGAGAAAGCTACAGTGTTGTATGACTCAGTGCAACTGACCATAGCGATCACCAATCGGATTTCCGCCAAGCATGGTAATGAAGGTGTACATGATCAGACCGACTATCAAGACCATTTTCCCCAGTGCAGTCCAGAATTCAGTCTCGCCTGTATCTATGTCAGCTATTTATCGCTCATGGAGAGGTCGTTGGCGCGGGACACCTACCATACCATTTCACGGCCATGACATTAATCAGGCCATAAAGTACTATGATGATGGCAATGATACCACGAGAGGGGGCGATGCCGCTCCAAAAATGGATGACTAGGTTGCATGCTGTTATCTCGAAAGGCACCATAATCGCTTCAAATGAGAAGAATGTTCATCCTGAAGCAAACCCAAAGGCTTCATCGACATAGCGGCTGGCAAAGCGGATGAACGGCGATGAGATGGGAAGATAGGTCACTATCTCTGCAATTGACGAAGTCACCACCAGGATAAATACACGCCTATTCAGTATGTTGATATCGAAATGCATAGATAACTATCAGCGCCAGCTCATCAAACGCTAAATGCAATGAACAAGCTACCAGGGCCGCCGTTGAGCAGTCCCCGTCCGATTTGAACATATAGTGCAGTACCGATGGGGTAGAATTTCGAAAGCCGCTGATCGACACAGAGGTTGCCGATGAGCGTCGTTGTTCGACATCACTGTCATATTCTAGGGGGTTGACATATTTGTCTACTGTCTCTGACTTTCACGGGCCACAATTCTTCTGTGACCTTGGGATTGGAAGCCAGTCGCTTGTGGCGGTATTTGTGGCGCTTATTGCAGACTCCAGTGCTGACGACATGTTCACGATTCTAGGCACAAGGCAGTGGAAGGTGTGCGATGACGATTTGAATGAGAGTGTAAAGGCAGGATTGAAGGGATAGAGGAAGGTATTGTCATGTCAGGAATCAGGAAACCCAAGAGTTGTGAGGCCAGAAACGCATCTTATCGCAGACACAGCTTCGTGAGTGGCTGCAACATATCCAGGTCCGCATGGTAACGGGCCATTATCGAGGTATCAAATTGATAGACCACCGCATTTGCTTGGAAGCAGTAAGCCAAGTCGCCATGGTGAGAGCCCTGGAGTACACTTGAGTCGCCAAATCCCCTCTCTCAAGCTTGTATATTGGCTGTATCCAGATTGAGCATGATAACTGGGACGTCTTTTTGTACAGACATAGGCCTGTTAGGCGGGCTTTCGTCAGTCTTGGGACTTCTTGGAGTTTGAAGGGTAGGCTCGGTGCTCTTGACATTTTGTAAGACGAGGCCAATGTCATCAACGCCGGAGCGTGTCGTGTGGCTGTGAGAAGTTGCGCCAATAGTCAGCCTTTTTATTGGCTGGCGGCAAGATCAAACTAAAGGAAGGCCGCATCGAGNCTGCTCGGGCTCGACAGTGCACCATGCGTATACGTTGCTGTGCAACTTGCATTGTGAGAGTTGTGCACAATGCAACGCGCCGGTTATCGATTGTATAAGGAGCGAGCTCCGACGGTCTGCGACTTGTCTCCCTTCCTCAATCCTTGAAGGTAATTATTGATACATTAGCACACTTCTCTTATTATAAGAATTATGTCCCNTTGCTTTTCCCTTGCCAGCAAGCCAACGCTTTCCAATGCCCTTCCTCCGCTGCTCATGTCCGATGCTCGTGCGATCTACGGCAACCATGAAAGCTAGCTAGCGATCCAAACGAGATAACACAACCGATTGAAACCCTCTGTAGCTTAGTTTTCAAGTTGACCATGAGAACGGTAACATACGAGGAGTTTGTAAATGGCTCGGTGTCCCATGTCAGATACCACCATCGGCGTGACTAAAGCCAATGCTGTCGCTGTCATTTATTCACTGTGGACGAATCTGCAGGATCTGGGCTAGGTTAGAGATGTACTTGGTAATAAAAAGAATGCCCACCGAGCACATCAGATATAGACGGCGCGTAAACAATGGCCTCGAATACATACGAACCATGGAGACAACGTTTCAAAAATCATTGCAGTAAGTTCAGTGGAAGGATGAGACTCCTGCATATTTGTTGACCTTTAGCTCGCAGTTCATCATTGCTACTCTACTTGTTCGTCAGCTGGGCTCTGATATGAGACCTACATTAAATACAACCATAGCATCGACTGAGAGGTGTTATAATTGTATCTTCTAAATACCTGACTAGGGTCGACAGAAGCTGCGCACCTAGCTCAGCGTATGCCGAGGGAGTCAGTCCAGCCTCTGAGCAGGTGTTCTAATCATGAAAGCATTCCTGTACCAAACATTTTGGACTCTATCGTTGTTAATAAAAGTGTCAGTGCTCGCTGCCTGCCGAAATCCCATCTTTTCATATAATCGGACTCCTTCCGGTGAGGCTTCAAGGAAGGCTTCAACGCCTTGCTTGTCAGCACGCTCACATCCAAAGCCTAAAAGCTTCGAGCCAACGCCTTTGCCTTGATGTTTTGGGTCGGTGGCGACAACCTCCAGATCTTGAATTGAAGTCAGCGACGCTGCCACGCCCAACTGAAGAGTGGCATGTAGAAAAGTAGGTCGAAGTTTAAGGGACGCTTACACCAGTGCTCCCGACTTCCCATCAGGTTGCGATGTTGCCGTGCCCACTCCCCAAACGTCTCGTTGCACAGTCTCGCATCCGCGCCTTCAGGCCACTCTGGTAGGTCCAAGCTGGGCTCCCTCCCAGCTTTCGGCTCGACCCACTTCGCAAAGCCCACCAGTGTGTTGGTTGCAGTGTCGACCGCCTTAAGGAAATGGGCGCCTTCCTCGGTGAATTCATCATGAAGCATGCGCTCCCACCAGACCCTAACACTAGCTATGCGCGGCCAGCATCCTAGCGAATGTGGGTTTTGGAATGCATCGAAGTAGAGCTGCACACAATTTGGTATGTCAGACCGCTCAAGCGAATGGACTGTGAAAGACATGTTCTTTCTCAATGAGTGACCTCATGCTCTTCCTGCAAACGCCCAGGCGGATCACCTTTTATAAATGGCCGTTGAAGACGGTGTTGCGTTAATAGATTAACGCCAAATTCTCATTCCATTTCAAGACACCGAGAAGCCAGTCCAAGATCTGCTGAAATGTTGATGCCTCAGGCTGCACATCCCAATAATACTTCGCTTCAAAATACAAGTGAAGAGGCAATCTTGGGACCTTCAGTAATCGACGGGCTCTCACTTCAAGATACCGTTTTTACTGAAATGTGGGCCGCCAATATTTTGCGCATGTGGACATCCAACTCGGTGTATGGCGACATTCATTATACTATCTACAATCGAAGACCAAGACTGCGATGCTATTCACTTAAACGTCCCGCCCCCAGCCCACTATTATAACCCTCTAGATGCCAGACACAGCATCCCCACGATGATAGTATGAAAACCTGGGATAGTAAGCCTTCCACTGGTCGCAAGTCTGTTCGAAGTCAAGCTTTTGCTTGTCGACCAGCTGTAAGGTTCCTGCCGCATCCTCCAAAAACTGCACCGCAAAGCCAACGTCTGAGTGCCATGCCTAAATCATAAAGTTCAGTGTACTGGAGTTCGTTGGTGGTTGTGACAGGAGACTTACGATGTGACAGTGCATCAACCAAGCGCCAGGATTGTCCGTCTTGAAAGCGACAACGAGGTAACCTCCCGTTGGAAGCATTGCTGTATCCCGGCGCGGTGGATTGTTGTAGTTCAGATTTGCGCGAGCGGCATCGTCAAAGGTGCCATTGCCGGTGCCGAGGATGTAAAAGTCATGGCCATGTATGTGCATCGGGTGGGGTATGTTGATTGTAATCTGTTGACCGGGAACTTCTTGTATGATCCAATAATACCACTAGTATCTTGATCAGCAATCGGGATCGCGAGTTGGCAAGACGGATAAGCACGTTTACCTTTTCTTCTTCTGGCATCTTGATGATGTTTTCCTCTGTGGAGAAGGTGATATTACCATCCATGACCTTCTGTAAAGTAGGCACGCTCCAATCTATTACCATGGCGCTTGTGTTGATGCCCCACTTAACCAACACTTGATGTTCTTGCGTATAACCCAACTGGACTGCGGTATTGAGTTGACCCTCTATCAAAGGGCCTTTCGGTACAAAGGTATTCCAGAAGGGGACAATAGAAGATGCAGGAGGGTCTGCACAGCTCTGCGTGTACGGTATTCCAGTAGTCGTGGGAAGTCGCCGAGGAGCCCCATCATACGAGAAAACCGACTTAATATTACCATTGTTCGCGTTGGCACCGCACAAGACTTTGTCTTGTGCTTCTGCACGGAACCAATAATTCCCAATTGGCTGATCCGCCCTGATCACAACATCATACCGCTGTCCAATGCCTAGAAAGAGCCAATGGGTCTTGAAAGGTCGGATGGGCATGAAGTCAGCGCTTGTGACGAGAAGATCGTGCCCGTCCAATGAAACTTGGAACTCGTCGTTGAGAGCAGTGTTGATAAGCCTTAAAAGATACCTCTTTCCACGTCTAACCTTCGTTTGGTGATACGAACCTCCTTTCAATCCGTTCGGCATTACCATTTTGCCATTGATCAACCCATTGTCCGCGAGTGGAGGCGGACCTGGAGTTCTCGCTGCTATGTATGCCAACCCAGCAACAGGTCTGTGGAACCAATCAGTCACCGTGAGAGGTCCAAGATCGACGTCATAGTTAGCAGTAGCTGGTCCCCTGATGACAATTGGGCCTAGCAACCCGTCACCATATTGAACATCCTGAGAAATCCAATTAGTTCTGGTCAGGTTCGACTTTACCACAGCGACATACAAGATGAGAATGGTACCATGATGTGCCATATTGAGTAGCTTTAAATCTGTAGGTTTTCGTCTGTCCAGGCGCCACCGGGCACTGAGTAACTCCTGGTACGCCGTCTTGGGGGTTCGTGTCCAACATTCTCAGTCCATGGTAGTGCAGTGTAGTCCCGTTGTCCTTCATCTTGTTGTGGATGGTCACAACAATGTTATCACCCCAATCTGCGTACAGCGTCGGGCCAGGGATTTGACCATTGACGGTCAAGACCATCCGCTCAAAGCCATCGGGCGCCAGTGTGGTGTTTGTGATTTCCCAATCATAGTATCTTGTCCGGCCTGTATCTGGCCACACGTAATCGTAGTCGTCAACTACCGAATATCCATTGTACCAGCAAGCGCGTGTCGATGGCCCATTCGAACAGCGTCGCATTGGCCGTCGGTGTGCCACAAGATCAGGACTTGGAGGCCTGCCATCATAGGGATCAGTAAAGTTTNCAAATGCAGCAAGCCAGTCGGCTTGGTAGGTAGCCACAACTTTGGTTGCAAGAACTAAAACAATTATCAGAATCATCATGGTTGCTTGGAGCAAAGAGAATTACACCCGAGAGTGAACTCAGGGCAGTGCTGTACTTCAATATCTGGCATGATCTGTTTACACCGTTGTTTACAATTCAGCTGTATTGGCCATCATCTACCAGGGCTACCATAGGATTCCTGCTTCGTTTTTAGCTACAGCGAGCTCAACAATCACCGTAGCACGGTTTGTCAATGCCATGCTGGACCATGATCTGTTCCGTGGTCAATCAAGCACCTAAGCATCGAATTTGGTCTTTGAGGGATAATGCTCGACTTGGCAACGAGTCCCAAAGTGCTCTCACCAGCATGCCTAGTCCTTGTTGACTAAGAATGTGTATTCTCAACAGTGGGTTCCCCTAAATAGTACTGAGAATGCCACATGACGGCACACTTCATTATACTATCGCAGGACGTCCTTGATACGTTCCTATCGGCCCTAGGTTTTGCGCGGTCTGCTGGGCATTCCTGTCGGGTTTCCTAAACTATACCAGACCAAACCATAAGACACCTGATGCGTAGATGTCAACCCATGCGCCGTATGTTACGTTGTTTCCGGATTGAGCCTGAAGCACTTGTAGAGGAAATCCAGGCATTTAGACCCATGGTCGAGAAGCCAGAAACGCGCGAAAACACCAATGAATAATAGATCATCACCATGGGCAACGAGAACATCCAACAGTTGAGGATTCAAAATGAGGGGGTAGACATTCTTGGACTTTGAGGCCTGGCAACCGTCTTCAAAATCATAAGAGACGTGAGGTTGGGAGTTGATATCCATGGTCGATGAGGAGACGCTTGCTGATGTACTCAGGTACCTATCCCGACGGAGGGCCCGGCACACTCTTCGAGAACCTTAGGTACCTAAGCTCTATATCCGCTTATTGCCGGTGTTCTCATGGAGATATCGAGCTATACCAAATGCAGAAGTGTATCAACATCCCTCTCATAACAAGCCCCACTCGTCGCTGAATCTACAGACCACAGACGTGTCTGGCTGGTGTACATCGACAGGACAATTGCAACACGCAGCCAATACTTCACGAACCACGGACTGACGCGTCTTTCACCTTTGACGAATTCCCCAGGTCGAACAATCCCTCCGCTCACAAGAAAGGGAACAACACCTGAGGCCCACGCGGTGTGAACCAATAACGCTGTCACCATGTCTCGGTGTAGCAGCCCAACAGACTTCACTTTGCACATGGTGGACTACCTACACGGCAAAGACTTTCCTCGTCGCGATATCGTGGTCTCTGAAGGGAGCGATACGGTTGCCGAAGACGAGGCACAACCACCTACAAAAGCATACCAAGACCTCGCAAATAAGTCTGTAATCATTGACTCGGATCTGCAAATACCTGTACGTATTGCGTGGTTGTGGTATGCCGATATGCAACAGCGCTGACGCAAGAGGTAGACATCTTTGGCCGAACTCTCTGACCTAGCCAAAGCTCTGCACGCTAAGTGCCTGCAGTTGCAAGGCAACTGCGCCGAATTGAATGCTACTCTTCAATTAGAGAAGCAAAAGCGCGACCAGGAAGTCGCCGCGCACGAGCGATGCCGACTGGAAGCTGAAGATACCGTGACCAAGCGCGATGGCACAATTGAATCCTACATCACTCTTATAAATACAGAGCGCGAAAGACACGCCCAAGAAATCGAGCAGCTCGAAGACTTGCTAGAGAGGGAACGTCAGCTTAAGGAAACTTCTACCGACACAGCGGCCAGTAGAAGACAGGCTGAACTCGAAGCGGCCATGCGCAGCCAGCAGATCAAACTGGAAGCAGCTGTGCGCCAACTTGGTGACAGTCTGACGAAAAACAAAGAACTGGAAGAGGCCGCAGAAAATGCTGATGCAGAACTGCTAAGGCTGCATGGGAGCCATGACCTGGCAGAAAAGCAGATCGAAGAGTTAGAAGAGAAGTTGCAAGCAGCCGAAACTCAGCACACAGCAACAACCCAGCATAAGCTGAATGACCAGAAGCGTACGGAAGAAGTCGCTCGTCTTCAGGTGGAAGTGCGAGAGACAGAGACTCGGAGGCAGAACATGGAACAGAGGCTCAGACAGTCTTTGTCGTATCAACAGCAGCTGCTCACAGAAGTGGAAGATGCCCAGAAAACTACAGCAAGGAAACAGAGCGAGATCGAAAAGTTGCAGTGGCGAGAGCGACAGGCAACAGAGACACAGAATCATGAGCAGAGGGTGCACGAAGACAGATGGAACTTCCAGCTATCGAAATTAAACCAACAACTCAAATCGAGAGATGAACAGGCTGAGGCTGCAAGTGTGCAGATAGCGAGTCTGGCACGGGAACTCGAAGAGAGCAAAGCAGAGTGCAAGTTACGCGGGAAGATTCTCATGCATGAGTGGGGAAAACAGGAGTGCGGAACGGCACGGATTGGAGAGAGGCAACGATACCAGTACAGATCCTGAATGTATGTATATATATCTCTGCGTATCGTTGGTCTGAATGAGGACTTCCTAAAGGCGCGGATTCCACCAGACTTCGCCGGGCAGGTACGGTAACCGGCCAGATGTCATGGGTGGGTGACACGGCCATAAGTCGCGGCATGCCACTCTGCCCTGCTCATCATAGTTCGGTTCTCTCCACCAAAGAACGAAGAAACAGTCATCGCGCCCGCATTAGCCAGAATTAGAAGTGCTCGACTTAATTAATTGTATTCGCGATTGTACAAAGACTGACTGCCCTTCCAGTCACTCATTACGCCTTCTGTTCATGCGCCTTATTGCCTTCTCGAGTCGTCTCAATCGATGGACTTACATTTCCTCTTCTACCCTTCCAACTTGCAACTTCCTCCCGAATAAACACGGCCTGGGCATCATCCAGAAGCAAGCCAGTAGAACGTTCACGGCTTCACGATCGACATCATCGGCCAAACCCAATCGCAGAATGGCTCAGTCCCAGCCACCATGGCGAGCTCCTCCTTCGCCCGACCAGCAATCCGCGACAGCACTCCCTGATTTAAAGATATGGAACAGTCTGACAAGGAGCAAAAATGATTTTATACCGCTGGATTCAAAGGGAAAGAAGGTCACATGGTATGCCTGCGGGCCAACGGTCTATGATGATTCTGTAAGTCACCAATGGGCTGGAATCGTCGGACACATTGAAGACCAAGATGACCAGATTAGAAAGGCCAGGCATGGCTTGAAGAGTTCCAAGGACTGATCCGACATAGCATTTAGGTCATGCGAGGAACTACGTCACGACGGACATACTTCGTCGTATCCTCAAAGACTACTTCAAATTCGATCTGGACTTTGTAATGAATATAACCGATGTGGACGATAAGATCATCTTGGCAGCAAGGCAGCAATTCCTTCTCGCCCAATTCCTCTCAGAGCACAGCACAGTTGACCAGGAAGTACGAGAGACGACGAAGGCGGCATTCGAGGCATATATCAAAAAGAACCTGCCCTTGATCACGGAGCTGAAGCCAGATGTGTTCAGTGAGGCAGTAAAAACAGCATATGGCCACGTACTGGAAGGAAAGGCTCTTGAAGGGAGCGGGCCACCTGGCGACAAGGAGGCGAAGATCAAGATGCATCTAAACACCGCAAATTCCGCTTCGCAGGCCAACTCAGAGCAACAACTAGATGCGTTCGCCCTCAAAGCGTCTGGAGTGCTATTACCCTACATCGACTCACTGCGTGGACATTCGGTGTCGGGGAACGACCATCATATTTTCACTGCTCTGACAAAGCGATACGAGCAGAGGTTTTTTGACGACATGAAGTCATTGAACGTTCAAAGCCCAGACAAAGTCACCAGGGTTACAGAGTACGGCCCTCAAATTGTCGAATTTGTAAAGCAGATCCAGGACAACGGATTCGCTTACGAGCACGATGGTTCAGTATATTATGACACCACAGCTTGGGAGTCACAAGGTGGAGTCTACGCCAGGCTGGAGCCTTGGAATCGCAACGATAAGGAATTGTTGCAAGATGGCGAAGGGAGCTTGGCAGCGAAGACAACAAGTTTCAAGCGAAGTGGGGCCGATTTTGCCTTGTGGAAAGCTTCCAAAGCTGGTGAACCCTCTTGGCCAAGTCCGTGGGGCGAAGGAAGACCTGGATGGCACATCGAGTGCTCTGCAATGGCTTCTGACGTTTTCGGGAAAACTTTCGATATTCACTCTGGCGGCATCGATTTAGCCTTTCCTCATCATGACAACGAACTGGCCCAATCTGAAGCCTACTGGTGCAACCATGAGCAACTGAAAGGCGGAAAGGGGGACCAGTGGGTGAACTACTTCATCCACATGGGTCATCTTAGTATCCAAGGAAGTAAGATGAGTAAATCATTGAAGAACTTCACAACTATTCGTGAAGCTCTTTCGAGAGGAGACTGGACCTCACGTGGCCTGAGAATCGTCTTTCTGTTGGGAAGTTGGAGAGACGGACTTGAGATCACACCCGAGCTGGTCAAGGCCGGCCTTTCCTGGGAAGAGAAAGTCAACAGCTTCTTTCTGCGCGCACGAGACCTGCAGCGAAATCCTGTTTCGAGTATCACAGATGGTGTCGCAGCCATCAGTGCAACGGCAGATCCGAAGACTAAGTCAGTGGATCTGCTTCGAGTACTCGAAGAGACTAAGGTCAAATTCCACGAGGCTCTCTGTGATTCATTCGATACACCCACAGCAATGCGAGCAATATCCGACCTCATCACTGCTTACAACTCGGAAAAGCGAGTACCTGGTACGGCTTCCATTGCTATTGGGCAATGGGTTACCGAGATCGTCAATATCCTGGGCCTAGACTCGCAGCCGCAACAAGGCGGTGAGATCGGCTGGTCAGGACTTGACATACCAGAGGATGCCAAAGCCTACATCTACCCGCTAGCCTCCCTCCGCGATCGAGTACGTGAATCGGCTATAGCCGGTGGTGTCGATATTTCTACTCTTGAGTCTCCGGAGGAAGCAAAGGCTACTTCTCCAGAGCAGCAAAAGTATGCAGCCGCTCTCTCAGATTTCCGTCTCAAATTAAGAGACCTCCAGACCTCCAATGCAGATGCCAAGGCTTACCTGGCTGCATCTGATTACGTGCGTGACGTCGCTTGCTGGAATCTGGATATCTACCTTGAGGATCGTGAGAACCTCCCTGCCCTGGTCCGTCCCCTGTCTCAATCGTTGCGCCAAGAAAGGAGAGATAAAGAGGCTATTGCTGCCGCGAAAGTGGCAGCAAAGGAAAAGGCACGTCTGGAGAAAGAGGCTGAGGAGAAACGGAAGCTAGAGGCAGGCAAGCTGAGTCACCTTGAAATGTTCAGGACCAGTGAGTACTCTGCTTGGGATGCTGACGGCCTACCAAGCCATGATGCGGAGGGCAAGGAGGTTGCCAAAGCGCGTTCGAAGAAACTGAAGAAGGACTGGGAGAGGCAAAAGAAGTTACACGAGGCGTACCTAGCTTCGAAAAAGTCATAGCACGATAGAAAATAGCCCAGAGCAAAGTTCGCACATTCTGTGGTGGTGAGTGCTAGTTGTAGTTGATACCCAAAATTTTATGTCGTCGATATACCTGGCCAGCCAACTGGATCCGGGTACACTCATTTAGCTGTACGCTGCGAGATTAAATACTGGTACAAGAGCCTGACCTTCATGAAACATAAAGACGATTCCATTGATGCTCTAGCCAAGCTGAAAAAACCGCGGCTGGGTAGTCGGGCGTCAAACCAAATAGCTCTCGCCTCTGAAAAGATCACCAATGCGTTGCAGCCAGGTTCGCCTGCCTTCCTTGTTTGACGATGGGCCCGTACTCGAGCCATAATAATGGGGCTGGCGATAGCGTGTTCCATCATACCAAGCAGCCTCGCGCTCAAGTCGCTCTCTAGCCGCAGCACCGAAGGGGGGTCGATCAATGGGCACATATCTCATCCCTCCCAACTCAAGCGCAGGCAGAGCGTCCATCCCTGGTTGGCGTCTTCGAGCGTCATCTTCACTCCGTGAGCGGCGATGGCGGATGTGATCGTAGCTTCTTGAGCGACGGTGTTGAGACTGATTCCGACTCCTAGACCGATGGTGGGCGTGACCCTGACTCGTTGCCCTGGCACGGTGGGTATCATCCCTGCCCCTGGAATGACGCCGACGAGCATGGTCTGGATCGCCCGAGTGACGACGAGAAGCAGGGACATGACTGGTTGAGCGTCGATTGTTACCTCGGATCCTGGAGCGATCGTTCGCATGACGAGGTATTGCTGGCTGGGCAATTTCCCTGGCTTGTGGAGTAAGCTCAATGTCCTCGGCCAAACAGCGATCACACAAAAAGGTATAGCTGGTTGAGTGGCGACGTTGAGTTCGATTTTGACTGTTTGAGTCGCGTCCATGATGGCGGATGTCGCCTCGGCTGCTCGAGTGAAGCGGACGAGTGCGAGCTGAATCCCTGATATAAGCGTCGGAACGAGGCGTGGTTGTCGGCTGCGCAGACTCCTGTGCTTGTGCCGCAGGCTCAACTTCTACCGCTGAGTGACGCCTACGGGCGAATTCCTGGATCTCTGGTGGATGGTCCGGAAACTGTGGTGTTGCTGGTCCAACAACATGATCTCTTTCTTGTGCTGGCTGGATTTGCTGTCGCCGCCGATGTTGACGTGTAGGATCTTGAAATCTTACAGCGCGGCCAGCGGCAGCTGGTGCATGCGGTTGAACAGCCCGTTGTGCTCGTTCTTCTTGCTCGCCAGCTAGTCCTTCTGGACCCCAATCCGTACGCGTATTCTGCTCGCGCCGTCGCGGAGGATTGGAACGGGCTCTGATACGGCCTTCGCCACCACGACCTCTCTCTGCAGGAGCTTGTCTACGATCACGGTCTTCCACTATCCCCCTGTCTTGGGCCTCGTTCTCTTGGTGCAAGAGTTCCATTTGCCACCTTTCGTACTCATTGGCGGCCAGTCCCCTGTCATCGCCCTGCTGCTCAGCGGGCTGTGGTTCCATATCTGCCACAGCATCTTCAAACATCCCACGTTCGCTTTCGGTTTCTCCATATAAGGGACATTTGCTTCGCTTGCTCGACCAGTGACCCATGCCTCGTACCGCTTTTCGCCCACAAAGGAAACAAAACTCCGTCTTGCATAGTGAGCATGTTATATGGTTGCAGGCCTCTTTTAACTGAATGCGGATGCTACAACGTGGATTTGGGCAGATCTGATATACTTTGCCTCGTTTGAGCCCTCCAAACGCGATCTCCAGTTCAGCGTCTTCGTCTTTGTTAGCTGTCTTGGAAGTCTTGATGCATCGTGGATGTTGTTTGTCCAAAGTTTCCTTCTCTAGAAGTAGTCTAGAATCTTGTGTTGCTGGGACAAGTGTTCTGCACTTTAGGCATGTGTAGGTCCTACACTTTGGGCATTTGGCATATGCCTTGGTCGCTGACATCCTTCCAATGAATTGATTACAGATATGCCNTTCAGTGTTAGATAATGAGGTGCAGTATATTCTCTCCTTGGCAGGGCAGCCGAATTCGTTCTCCTCCTCGTCGAAGCGTTTTAGGAACAGGGTATTGAATGCCTGGTAGCGAAGGTAATCATGAGGGTCTAGAATCTTATTGCCCCAGCGTGGAGGGAAATTCGCCTCGTGCTGAATTGACATTGCGAAAAGCTGTGCAAGACATGGCCGACAGACCGGATTGTTGTCGATGAGGATTTGCTCATTGTTGTTGCCGTCAGTAGATGTGATCGTATCAGTGCAGACTACACAAGTAGGCTGGTTGGTTTGATTCTGTGACTCCATTTTGCTGGACTTTCATATGGGCTGGCTTTGTTACAAGATGTGATGCTAAATGCTAAATTCCAGATGCCCAATAATTGTTGAAACCTCAAAGGTTCCACATCGGATCGCCATCTCTAGGTTTATAAATGGGTATGTAGATGAAGGAAGTTTGATCGCAACTTTGTCAGGCCATTTTGGGGTGTTAATATTCTCAAACATTCACGTAATATAGCACAAATCTGAATCCGGGAATGGTTGAGTCCTCCAAATATAATCTTCACAAGTTGTTGTCTTTCTTGAACTTGTCCCACGCTTCATTGAGCGTGGCAAACACAGCCGCACTTATCATGCGCTGCTCTGTTGTGGCATCTTGTGCAAGCTTGAATGCAGTTAGCCTAAATGCTGTGTAAATAGCAAACAACACATGGGAGACTCACCTTATCGGGATGTACCTTCCCAATGGCTTTCATGTATACAATTTTCACCTTATTTGGCATGACAAGGTCTGCCATGCCAACTTTCTTCCACCCGGCTTCTTGCCATAGCACATTATCCATACTTTGTAAAAGGGCTCGCAGGTTATCTGCCTTTCCGCCCTTCCATGCTGCAAGTTTAGCATCGACAGCCTCTGTCAAGGCGAACTTTTCGTCATCTGCCTTCTCAGCTGCAGCATTAGCTTCTCTTAACTTTTGAACCGCCCCACCGGATTGCACAGTTGTCAGAGCAGGTCTCTGTAAGCTATTTCCCAGACCCTTTGAAGGTGGTAGTTTACCAGGAGCAGGGGCTTTACTTTGCTGGGGTTTTGTGACGGCTGGGGCTGGCTTTGAAGCGCGTTCACAACGATTTCGCGCTCTGATCGCATTGGGTCCTCCCACGCCGGCTGTGATAGCTTCCTGCCAAACCTCGCCGGCGTCCTTCCACTTCTCCAAATGCTCCAATGCCTCAGCTTTCCTCATGATAGCCTTTCCAAAGAACTCTTTCATCTCTTTCTGGCCTTCACCACTGCCAAGATCGACGGTTTCGCCATGGCCTTGTGAGGGACCAATAATCTCGAGCGCTCTGTCGCAGTCTATCACTGCAGACTTTGCATCACCCGTACGAATACCCGTGAGCGCACGATTGGTTAAGACAACGATCATAACAGGATGCGACGATGGTAAAGGGGCGAGAGCTGCTGTGTAGCTTTCATGCGCAGCAGCGAAATCGCCTCTTTTAAAGGCTTCACCACCCACTCGTCGATGCTGCGCTGATGTTGAAAGAGATTGTGGAGACACCGAAGGGATGCGCCTAGGAGGGGCTTCTGGTCGCGCAGTTGTAGCACGCAATGGACGAGCAGGTACACTTTTTGAAGGTACCGAAGTGGAAGGTGTAGCCACAGGAGCAGGACTGAACAGATCAACTTCTGGCTCTTTCACAGGGACTGTGGGCTGGGCAGGTCGCTTGCGTCGAGCAGGACTGACATAAGCCTGTGCGGTCTCGCTTTCCACTGCTAATTTGTTGAGCCTCTGCACTGGTGTGGTACCTCTTGAAGAAGGCTGAGGTTGCGAGGTTCGAGGCTGCGGCATACTTCGCTCCAAAGGTCGCTCTGTAGATCTAGTAGCGGTATGCACAGCATTCGATACCACCATGTCTTCTCTGTGAGGCTGCTGTCGACCTGCTGTTCGTGGTGCATCGAGCATTGCTGCTTCATTAGTCAAGAGATCCGATGCATGTGTTTGCCTCTGTCGTCGTGGAACATCGCTGCTCACTTCAGATTGATGCCGACTGGACCTGCTCTCAACCAAATTTGAATCGCGCATCCATTTCGGCTGGTTTGGATCATGCTGATCGCCTTCTTGGAATTCCCGCAGCGTCTTTGCTACTTGCTTCTGACCGGACTTCCAGAAAGCATTGGCGCCCTTCAAGAATTTACTCCCATACTCTTGGGCGATCTGTGCAGCATCCTTCTCACCAGCATCAGGAGCAGGAGATCGTGAGTCTTGTCTCCTAGCTGAAGCACTGCTGCCATTCGGGTTCAGCCACGCTGGGGCAGGGCTCTGTCCCCGCTCATCAGGCATGCGTGATGGTCCTCGGCTTGCTTGTGGGGTGTTCTTACGCGACTGCGAATCGCCATGAGCTTTCTGCCGTGATTCGGCGTGAGCCTGCTCCAGCAGCCAAGATACAGCCGCCTGTACATCCCCACCTGTTTCTGATAAAGCGATCCGGGCTGTGCCGGCAGGAAATCCCATATCCACCAGTTCATCCACAGTTTTGTCTTCCTTCCGTGAAGGGACTGAAGGAGGTGGTGGCGATGGGGACCTTGTCGTGCGACCAGTGCGTGCCGGTATCTCAGCAGGTGGTCGTCCGAGTTCTCCAAGTATGTCGTCATCGTCTTGTGTACCATTCGTTGGGATGCTCGGGCTGGGCTTGGAGGGCCTTGTCTTCAGTTCTTTCAAGCCAAAGGTGTCGTCGTCATCATCGTCGTAATTAGTGAATCTGCCATTGCCGTGCTGTTCAGACGAGAACGGTCGAGAATTGAAGGGAGTGCTGCTTCCACTGACAGGTCCACTCTGAGCCGCTGAAATAGGCGGCGGAAAGTGACTCGCGGCATCAACTGGAGCTGATTTGTTGAAAGCCGCCAAAATGTCCTCAGTGTCCTCCCCATTGGGTTGAGCGAATTGTCCAGATGTTACCGGTGTCCCACGCCTGCTGGAATCTCCGGATCCAAGGTTGTCCCATAGCTTTCCCTGCTCTTGTTGCTGCTTGAGCTTCTGCTCGGCCAGTTGCCGCTGCCGTTCTTGTATGCTCACATTCTGTGCTGTGGCTTTTGCGTTGCCCAAAAGGCTTCCGAAAGCATCATTTGCTTTTGCGCCGGGAACAGCTGGTTTTGACTGGTTGTTGGACGCACCAGCCGGTCTGGAGAGATTCGAAGGTGACGAATTGCGGGAAAACGAAGTGGCACTCTGCGTCGCTTGAATATTTGGGTAATTGAAGGCGGTACTGGATATATTGGATGTACTGGGTAGATGTTGTTGTTTTGGGGGTTGGCTCTGCCAGTCCTCCCCTAGAAGATCGTCCATGGTGTTCTCGTGCAGGTAGGGAAATCGTTAATCATCTCGTCGTTCGATAATTGCGGACAAAGGCTATAAGCACACTGTTAGCAAACTAATGGTGTTTCATGACAGATGCTCCATTCCAGTAGCTTCCGTACCTGCATCTTCTTGGCGGCCAACGCTGACTACGCCCCAGAACAAGCGCAAGAGGCTATAGTGAGGGTCTCGTGGGACACACGACAGTGGAAGGCTATCAAATTCACGTGTGATTAAATAACATGGGGCCTACGCGCTGTGCAAACTCTAGTACATATGGGTATGGTTGGTACCATGGATGACAACCATCAGGAGCAAAGTCACACCCACGCGGCCTGGCATAGTAACATGTGCGATGATTGGAAGACGACTGTCCGTAACACAAAGCTCTAAACTAACAAGAGTTCCGTCGATCAGGCGGCGTCGAAATGAAGTCTCAATTATGAGCTCTGGAAGTAGTGTTGCTGTCTTGCTATTGTGGTGACTCTTTGCAAGTGATTGAAGCAACGCAATGCAACTTGTGCTGAATGGAAAGCTCCTGTCTCACTACGCCTCTCTGCAGCCAATCAGTTCCCTAATATCAAGCCTACGTCCCGATCGGATTATGATTCAAACGAAGAGTCAAACGAAGGGTGATATGTAGCAAATACAGCCCACGCGCATGCGAATTGGGGACTGAATGCCAAAGCAATGAAGAGCAGCGATGTCATCGGTAACGAGGCAATGCAAGGCTGAACGAGCTGCCAAGCCGAACAGCCGCTAGCTCCCGCGTACAATGACGCTTGGCTCGCGTTCTTAAGTAGAGTAGGTAGGCAGGGAAGTAGACCTCACGCTCGGGAGATTTGCAGACTTGTACGTCTTCGCAGCTTCTGTCCCAGGATCCTGTGGAATCTCCCAACTATGGCGACACGTTTATCCTTGGCAAGTGCCCTTCCACAGCCAAAATATACGGGCGAGAACGAAGACCTGCCGACGCATACTCAAACACGAGGCCCGCGCATATTGTCCGCCGAGGAAGCGCAGAACAGTCAACTTGTGCTCAAGCGCGCAGGACCGCCACCATATGGTCAACGAACAGCAGGCTGGCGACCACGAAGCCAAGAGGACTTTGGCGATGGCGGTGCTTTCCCAGAGGTTCCAGTTGCCCAGTACCCCCTGGAGATGGGAAAGAAGGGTTCTAGCAGTCAAAGCAATGCGCTAGCGATTCAAACGGACGCCGATGGGAAGATCAAGTACGATGCGATCGCGCGAAGGGGCCATGGCGAACAGAGGGTTGTGCACGCAAGCTTCAAAGATCTGATCCCGCTACGGCAACGCGCCGATATTGGAGAGATTTCTCTCGACCGACCAAGTGAAGAGGAGGTGCAGGCTGCAAAGGAACGGACAGAGAAGGCTCTAGCTGGTCTTGTCAGTGCAGCTTCCGCGGCGCAAAAGCCGAAGAATGTCAAGGGTACCAGCAGGCCTGAGCCTACATTCGTTCGTTATACGCCTGCGGATAATCAGATGGGAGACGGTGGGAAGAAGCAGGATCGCATAATCAAGATCATGCAAAGACAACAGGATCCCATGGAGCCTCCAAAACACAAAATCAAGAAGATTCCTCGAGGGCCACCCTCACCACCACCTCCAGTTATGCACTCACCACCAAGGAAGTTGACGGCAGAAGACCAAGAGGCCTGGCGCATCCCCCCACCCGTGAGCAACTGGAAGAATCCAAAGGGTTATACGGTTCCACTTGATAAACGATTGGCTGCCGATGGAAGAGGCTTACAAGATACAACAATCAATGACAAGTTTGCACAGTTGGCAGAAGCTTTACATGTTGCTGATCGCCACGCACGAGAGGAGGTCCAACAGAGACAGCGAATGCAACAACGACTGGCCGAAAAAGAGAAGGAAGCGAAGGAGGAACATTTGCGACAATTGGCGCAGAAGGCGAGGGAGGAGCGGGCAGCGGCAGCACAGCCTAACAAGCGAGAGAGAAGAGCCTCTAGCAGAGGAAGAAGCTCTTCAAGATCCGTTGACAGTCGCTCCGGTTATTCGTCCTACTCCTCTAGATCAAGGAGCCGTTCAGACTCAGGATCTCGATCAGGGTCATACTCACGCTCACGTTCTCGGTCATTAGATAACACCGAACGTGACCGCCGGGAAAGAGAGCAACAACGCCAAGACCGCCGCCGAGAAGCTGCGAGAGATATGCGTAAGAATAACATGGGACACGAGAGGAGAATGCAAGTACTTGCTCGTGAACAAGGTCGAGATCTAGGTGAGAAGATTGCGCTCGGAACAGCGAAGCCCACACAGAGCAAGGAGACAATGTACGACGCCCGTCTGTTCAATCAATCTTCTGGTTTCGCTGCCGGTTTCAATGAAGACCAGCCATACGACAAGCCACTTTTTGCCGAAAGAGATGCGCTCAACTCGATTTACAGACCAAATGTTGGCAACGATGACGACGACGATGATGGTGGCGAAACATTAGACAAGATCCAGAATACCAAGAAATTTGAGGGTTTGGGGCGGGCACCGAAGGAAGGTTTCAAAGGCACAGATGCCGTTGAAGCAAGGAGTGGGCCTGTACAGTTTGAGCGAGACAGGGGTGATCCGTTTGGAGTTGAAGATATGATTGCGGAAGCCAGAAAGGGTGCCAACAAGAGGACCGCAGACGGCGCCGACGAAGATAGCAAAAACAAAAGGGCTAGGGTAGATGACGATTAGTCATGGTGTATGCTCAAGATTTGCGTAATGTATAGGAAATCAAACACGAGATTCGAATAGGTCATCAGGTCTTCAACTCATTCCCGTGGCGGTTGTGTCCAGCCATGCCTCAACCATGCCATATCCACTCCGAAACGCGAACCTACAACGTGGCGCAACGAGCTACAACGCTTCAAACACATCGAGACAGCNTCCGGAAGCCGCTCACATCTTCTCGCCTTGGATAGTAGCCACCACCCTTCTGGTGTGCTTGGAGGCTCTGAACTCCATAAGGTAAATACCCTGCCAAGTGCCTGTGTTCAGCCTGCCGTTCGTGATGGGGATGGTAACGCTGGAGCCAGCAAGGACGCTCTTGATGTGGGCGGGCATGTCGTCCAGACCCTCTGCATCGTGTCTGTAGAGCTCGCCCTTCCTGTCCTCTGGCGCCAGCCTGTCGAAGGCGTCGGCCATGTCCTCGCGCACGTCGGAGTCCCAGTTCTCGTTCAGGGTCAGGCCGCAGGAGGTGTGCTGGACGAAGAGGTGCAGGATGCCGACCTTGTACTGCTTGATCTCTGGCAGCGCGGCGGTGACGTCCTGGGTGATTAGGTACGCGCCCCGCGACTTGGACGGGAGCGCGAACTGCTTCTGGAACCACATATTCGGCTCGGGCGATGTCACGGTTGGACAGGAAGCTGGTGGACAGCAATTGCAGATTGGTAATTTGGGGCGTGAGAAATCGCCGCTGTTGCTGTCGCCTCCGAGTAACCAGACGAACGGTAGCAGAGGTAATTGGACGAGGTACTGGAATGCGCTTGGGAAGAAAGCGACGATGAAGATGATGAGAAATAGAGACGTGTTACGGACGTTTGCATCGAATGGCATTGGGAGCGCTTTTCGAATGTGAGATATGCTGGATGGTGTTGCCCATCAAAGTGTTGTCTGTGACGTCAATGGTGGGACCGTTTCCTCCAAAGTTCCAATTCGGGTGGAAGAAGATTGTGCACTGCAGCCTGAGGCAAACTTACGATACGTTGACTCGCATCTATTTTTTACAGCTTGACAGCCTAGCAGAGCCGCATACGTCTGGTGAACATGTCGCCTCGGACTAACCTGTAGCGCAACACAGAACGAGCACATTGTCAGTGACAAACTCCCGTACCAGGATTATTCCTCTGCCTGTTCATTCGTGGCCTTGCCATGGGGTCGGATCCCGAAAGCGATCTCGAACGGCAACGGGGGTTCCACAAAGTCCCAATGCCCTTTCTAAGCACGACCACAGAGTGCAGTTGACTACCACGAGACGAGTACGAATTAACCTTGCCGAGGCTCTACTACTCTTAAATCCTTCTACTAGTCAGATAGTGTAGATAGATCGGACACGCTATGAGTTGCATTGGCCAATCACCGATAGACCGTTCGCCAGGAGCTGATCTGTACGGCCGTATGAGACGAAAAGTGCTAGGCAGCGTTTATCGAACGATATCAACAGAACGAGTGCAGTATAAGATAGAGCAGTAACGGTAGTAAGGTCTGTCTGTACTTTTGTGACTGTTCGTCGCTTCAGCAACTTGCTACATTCCAAGCGATTTGTTACAATTCAATATAGCAAATATCCATCACAATGGCTTCAACAAAAAGCCCGCTTGTGGGGTTTCAAAAGCTGACCAACATCATCTCGCTATACCGACCACATCATGGAGCAGCAAAGGAACAAGTCCAGAACGACAGCAGTCCACAGACAATCATAGTTTGCGCCTGGTTTCGAGCAATGCCAAAGCACATAGCGAAGTACACCGAGGCGCACAAATCTCGATACCCTGGCGCCCAGATCTTGCTCATCGAATCGACCCAAGGGGCCATGCTGTATACACCATATTCGACACAGCGGGAACGACTTCGGCCTGCGGTCGAGGTTGTACAAGCTGCCAAGGCCGCAGGACATCGCATCCTGCTGCATGTCTTCTCCAATGGTGGGAGCAACAGTGCCGTGCAACTTGCGGAAGCATGGCAAGCCCAGACAAACTCTCCACTTCCAACAACCGCGATGGTCCTCGACAGCTGTCCAGGTTCAGGATCTCTGTTGTTGGCAGGCAATGCAACAATCGAGTCTTTTCCGAAAAGCACTCACTGGTGGGTGATCATTGTGGTGTGGACGGTGATCATTCCAATCTTTTCTTTCCCGTTGTTGCTAGGCAATAAGAACGTCATAGATGTCCTGCGGTCGGGTTTGAACGATGGCAACTTGTTCAAGACGACTACGCCCAGAGTTTACTTGTATTCCGGGGTCGATCGGATGATACCTCTGCAGGCTGTGGAAGAGCACGCTATTGATGCGCAAAGGGCTGGCTTCGCCGTCGAAACCGTGAAGTTCGAGCGGTCGCCTCACGTCGCCCATGTTAACGAAGACAAAGAGCGCTATTGGACAGCTGTGGATGGTGTCCTATCGGAAAGCCTTCGCTAATGCTTATATTGCTGTTCATGTCGCTCTCTTAGTGAGAGTACAGCCGAGTATTCCAAGATAGAATTAGACCTTTAGATCGTAATCAACAATATTAGAAGAATCACAAACGTCGACGTTTGATGTTAGTCTTCACAATATTCTGGCTCGACGTCGCATGCTGCATATTCATTGTCTGCGGTTCGAAGATTTCCAATATTGTGAAGTGCAAATACCCAGGCAGTCACGTCTTGACGGCTATTTTTTGGCTTACCATGCACGACGTCACGTGTTGTTTTGGACTGGTGGATTGTCGAGATTTGCCAATCAGGGTTGCATTTACACTGATAACGTCCCTCACAACATATGATCAACAGTGACTGGATTTATCGTTCTCTGAAAAGGAAGGTACTGCAAATCTGGCTGAGGGATATTGGTTCAACAAGATGGTTGCGGGACGGGCAACCAGATTAGGCAAGCGCGAGCGATTCATCTGCTCCGATTTGGAGGAACACTTTGTGGCGGCGTCGGCTGGGTAGCCGGCTGTACGGATATTTGATATATATATGGTCGCATCGCTAGTGGCTTTCGTTCCGAGAAGCAATCAAGTCCGCTATTGTTGGAATTGGATGGAATGCTGCTCTAAAGCATCTTTGGATTACTCGCAATGCTAGAGGAGCTCCAAGATGAGGTGACTTCGATCAACTCGATATACGGCGAGGAAACTCTAGTTGGGACGGGAGGGAACGAAGCAACAATCCTTGCCCTCCGACTGCCTGCTCAGACGTCGATCTCGTTCCGTATCGAGTTCCCAGAAACGTATCCAGACGTACCGCCCTCAGTGCTCGGGACGCAGTCCATCGGGTCGGAAATCCCACGAGGCCAGGGCCAGGAGTATGTCCAGCTGGTGCGCGATGTGCTGGCCGAGGTGTACACGCCTGGTGTTCCCTGTATTTTTGACCTCATCGAGAGCGCCGGCGAGAGGCTTCAGTCAATCGGCGCAGAGGCCGAAGGTGCGCGATCTGGGCAGGAGGGGCAAGCTGGCCAAAGCACTGGTACCGCCACCGCCCCTTCCATCGGCTATGGCTACGACGATGAATGGGCCTCGGTTTCTGACTATATGGACCAGGATTCTCAGGTAGATCTTTCCGAGGAACCGCCGTGGTTCCTGAGCGAGCCGATTGCAGAGAAGAAATCCGTCTTTCTCGCTCGCTCTGCTCCCGTCACTTCCGTCAAGCAGGCGAAGGGGTTCGTGGCTCATCTCCTACTCACAGACAAGAAGGCCGCCAAGGCAACCCACAACATCACCGCATGGCGCATTCGAGGCGAGAACGGTGTGCAATTCCAAGATTGTGACGACGACGGCGAGACGGCGGCAGGCGGCCGCGTGCTTCATCTTCTCGAACTGATGGGTGTCTGGAATGTCATGGTTGTAGTCACCAGGTGGTATGGTGGCATCCATCTCGGCTCCGATCGATTTAGAATCATCAATCAGGCTGCCCGAGATGCTGTTGTCAAGGGAGGCTTCACCACTGAAAAAGATGGCAGCGGTGCAGGTGCTAGTGGGAAAGGGAAGCGGAAGTGAGTTGCCTCCTGTGCGGCATGGCGTTTTTCTCCTCATTGACGACCTATGTTTACTCAAGCCTGTGCTCAAGAAACTGTCGCAATGAGTACAATTGGCAACGAACGCCCGGTTAGAAATGAACCTCAATCACATACGGGGATATGATTGGGCAAGTAAGGTATGTCTTCCAGGGGCAACGGAAAGGGTGATCATATATCTACAGGTCCGTGCTAGGATGCCAAAAGGAGCTTCTTTGAGGCATAAAGTGCACGAGACCAAAGCAAAGGCAGCCGAGGATGTTCTGCAATAATTGGGAATGCTCGCATATCTATTCACTGTTCGAATTTCAGAGGCAGGAAGAGATCGCATGCATTGAAAATGTCGGTCTTTGCCAATGGAAAGCAACAACGGGCAGATGCGGCCAGAGATATAGTTTCCACAAACGCTCTTCAGAATCTAGGATCGTCGTATGCATGACTTTCAAATACATACACACTTTTTGTGAGTGTCAGGCTCAGTGCCCAGCCTCATATTGCCACTGCATTACAGTTGTACATTGAGGCTAGATTGCCTGTTAGAACGTCCTTCCTCCAGTGGCAGACTCGAAAGCATGCTACTTCCCTCCCTTGCTCTCCGATTCGCGTATAAAGTACCACGCATCCTTATACCTTGGATCGGGTTGCCACTCTCCCTTGAGATCCTTGATATCCGCGAAAGTTCTAAAGAAAAGTCAGCAATGGTCAACACTAGGTGACATCCACCATAGCAAACTTACCGCAAAGTATTCTCGCCGTCGGTCTCTACAACCCAAAAGTATTGAAGGTCGTCGACATCAACTGGCTGTACTCTACGCTTGTCGTATGCTCTCTCACATTTGGCAATTCGCATGTTATCTTGATCCACTTGCTTCTTAGTACGACCTACCCAGGGTCTAGCACTGGGTTTCGTATTCTCTTTGACCGGCACGTATACATGGCGGTTTTCAGTCGTTGGATTAGTCGCTCGTTTGGAGGGTGCTTTGGTAGAGCTCTCTCTCGCTGGACGATCTGATCTATCCACGTTTGCAGCAAATATTTTGGTAGAGTGCCTGGCAGTAGAGGGTGCTACAGTAGATGGCATCTTGGACGTTGAAGGAACCGATACTGAAGGTAGAGGAGAGCGATGCCTGCGTGGCGGTGCTGAATGTGCCTGGTCTGCATGGTTAAACGAAGTGTTCTGGCCTTGGGAACTTATATGGGCAGATGAGCATGGTGCGTGGCAGCAATGCTGGTGCTGTGGGGGCAAAGTGCAAATTTGGCAGTGCAGGTACGGGTGATAGTATGCTTGAACATGTGTATGTCCATAGGGGTGGAAGTTTGCACTGGGCACGTGGCATGATTGATGGCGTTGATGGAAGTTGTGCTTGGAATGGGGAAGGCTGAGGTCTTCTTGTAATGCGCTGTTGACTGATTCTGCGCTTGCAAGATCAGTCTCAGAGTGAGCGCTCTGTGTTTTCTTGCCGGCAGAGTGCACCGACTTCGACTTGGATGCCTTGTTTGTTCCAGCAGTAAAAGTAGTTCGGTCTTGGAGGTCTTGGAGGTCCTCGGCGTTGTCTTTCAGAGACATCGCATCTTTGAAGGCCTCACGCGACCGGCCACGCCTAGATTCATGCACATTTACAGAGCTGCCAGAATCCCGAACAAACTTCCATTCGTTGCTGAAGCGACGTCTCGAGCCAGCAGCGGACCAGCTCATGTTGAATGAGGGTGAATTCGATGCAGCGTAAAGACGGTGGATGCTTGTGTAAGAGGAAACGTCTTAAGATGAAGGCTAAGAACGTCCACAGTGTCCCCTTAAATGATCACGGTCGCATGGCGTGAACAGACAGAGAATGCCAAGGTGCGGAACAATCGCTGTGGCAATAGAAAGACAATGTGTTGTTGTGGGGACCGAGTGAGACAGTGAATGAGGCTTACGGAATTCATCGGGACAGCGAAGGGCATTAGAGGGAGCAGAATAGGAAGGAACGGTAACAAGCGGGATAGACTCACCTGGGCCTCTCTGTCCTTGGCCACATACCGCTTGACATAGATGCCGCGGTGGCGCCTCCTGTGCCCGTATCTGTGTCGTGGTGAAGGTGGTGGGGTTTCCGGTCGATCCTCCAAGACCAGATCAGCAAAAGGCCAGCAACAAGGAAAACACATATTGAGCGGGGTCTTGACGGCGTTTCAGTGCTGGGAGATGTAGCGAGGGCAGACGCGCGGATACAACGAGAAAGTCGTTTCGAAGAACAATGGCAGAATTTGGATTGATTGTCGTCCTTGAGGTGAGCTTCGAGTCCGAATAGATGTATAAGATATGGGTTTTGATGCTTCGCTTCTCGGCGGCTCCGTTTAAATAGACGGATGCACCGTGTTATGTGCCTGTGGGCAGAGATTCCGTAACTAACCCAGCTAAGGCGCCGGTAGGAATTCACAGAGTTGGCAACTCCCAAATAGGAAGGGGCGGTTTTTCCTATACGCTCCATAGTGGTGGTCTGTGATGGAAAAGTACGTGAATAGGTGCGACACCGAAAGGTATTAACATAAGTAGCGGAGGTAGACACAGGTGGCCAGGCAAACAAAGAATGATTCATTAATTCATCCGAGTCTAAATTGGTCGTCGTAACTGGGTGCGAAGAAGCTCACATACACCGTTAGCTTGTTGTCACGACGCCGTTCGTGTCCAGGTCGGCTCGATTGCCAGTTTTCACCTCTTCCAGAATTTCCTTTAATTGCATCATTTGCCATCGTAGGTTTTGTTGTCATCCTCGGCCAATCAACATCTTTCCCGTATAACCTTTTACCATATGTCCCAAGGCATGCAGTCTTGCAACTGGTGTACCTGTTAGCTCCAAGGTTGTTCACTGGTAGGACATTGGGCGGTCGAGGCGCATTTCTCCGTGCTCAGCAAGGCATCCATTGCTATGTACAGGCACCCTTTAGATTCCAAGATCTGAATTGTCTTCTGTTCGAAGAAGTCATTTACACATCCAAGCGCCGGCGGTAGGAGGCCGTTGTCGTCGATACAGTAATGCGGAGGATTCGGGAAAGCCAAGAACCCTCACTTTGGCTTCCAGCGCGGATACTGTAGGTCAATAGCGGCTTGCACCTCAAGTCGACTGTATTATAGCGCTACTTGATTGTTTCAGAACAACTCGACATTCATTATTATTTGCTTCAATTGCCAACAAGAGCTTTCGACACATTTAGAGAGGCCATGGCCTCCATTTGCGAACCATGCGCTTTGCGCCTCACCAGGGCTGCGAGGTCTGCAAATGCTGGTAGCTCGAGGACATTCTCGACCACACGGTCACAGGGAAAGAGTGGGTTGCCACGGATAGACACATCATACCAGGGGGCCATTGCTGATTCCTCTCCAAACAGGCGCTGCCGTTCCATCTTTCCCAAAAACCTCCCATTCCGAACTGAACAAGATCCTCACTGCTCTGCGCAACAAGCACTTCATCCCGGCCTACCTCACTCCTCCTGAGCGTCGCCTCATTTTCGGCACCAAGCAACGGCAACTCCTCATCGACAACCCGAAAACTATCGAGATCGCCGGCGAAGAGATCCAACTGAAACCAATTGATCGGAAGACCGAGCTTCCCAATCGCAAGAGACTTGTGAGGACAGCATTGGGCCTGTTGAGACGGAAGGGCGGGCCTGAGGACTGGCGGATCCTACCACACCTGCTCACTGGTCTTACGAAGGCCAAATCGACCCCAGACGCTGACATGATGGAGAGGATTGTGCGCTCGGCTGTCGAGGCTGGCCAGTTAGGCGTCATCATCGTTTGCCTACAGCGGTCTGCAGACACCGGTATGACGCTCAAGGACTCCATGGTAAGGCGCCATGTGTTATGGGGACTTCGCAGTATTCCTGAGAGGGATGGTTGGAGCAAAGAAGCCACCTTGAAGGCCTTGAAGGATGCCAATCAGATAGCCATGTTAATGGAGACTGAGCAACACGGTGGAGGTGAGAGTTTCAACATTCGCACCGACGCTCGTGCCAAATCTTCGACCATCGGTGTGTTCCTGGAGCTCGCTTCTGTGCATGCGTACAGGCATCAGGGTGGGCTGGACAGTGACGGTAAGGTCGCTGCATATTTGCAAAGAGTCCTGTCGTCCGCGATCTACAAGGTAAGCTCAATTTCATCCTTCGTTTGGGGGCCGATCGCAACTAACTCGCCAAAAAGGTTCAAGAGACAACCGCGGTAGCGTCAGGGCCGCAATACGAGCTGATGGAGAAGCTCCCCATCTACCACGGCTACTCCCTCGCCAAGAAGATCTTGCCAGAGTCTTCTTTCGATACCACTACACCCAGTGTGAAGACCATCGAGAGCTACGAAGGTGCTTTACAACAACGAGTACAGGCCCTCGAGCTGAGTGATCCGTCACCTGCCAGCTACCCTGGTCGCATCCTCACGGCCTGGAAGAACTTGATCAGGAACTGAGACTGTGCGAATCTTGATAATTAACATCAATCAAGAAGTCTCATGCGGGCTTTGGTCACATCTTAATTGGCAAGTGACGCCATATGAGCATATCGCAGAACATCAAGTATTCTCGTTCTCGTCCATCCAGAAACAAGATCAAACCCGCTCTAGAACGCCGGTTAGGTTGACACAACACATTGTGGAGCGTACCGAGGTTGCTCCCTGAAACGGCATTATGCGTTCCCCCATGGATCCACATGCCCACCCAAAAGAAGGGGATAGTATTCCATGTTGTACAGGATTCAACCCGCCAGTGTTGGCCTTGAGGGAGATTCATTCAAGACCCCCACGTTAGAATGGCATGTATTATAACAATCCTCTGTAGACATATAGTTGGGGACAAGGAATAGTGTAACACATAACGGAACCCGCAGTCCTATATTCATTCATCCGGTCTGCAGGCCTTTCGCACTTTACAATCGAGGAAACATCAGCATCTACTGTATGTCTCGAATTACAGGGGAAGATAGACGGTTCAAACAGATCTTCAACTCGAACAGTGTATTCGACTTTAAATATTCAAGCTACATCACTGCTACAACGATTCGGTCAAGGAACGGTCTGGTTTTAGTCATGCAAAAATCAACACGGGACTCCTCCATTAGCCNAGGATGCCCTTTTCTTCTCTTCGTCTTGCTCCACGTCGATGCGTCACCCGTGTGTTTGAGGCCATACAATGGATGAGTGGGAAAATTCGCTCAAGCCAATAAGTTGCAACACCACTTCAGCAGAGAGGCGGATGGCAAGCAGAATAGATCTCCCGCTCAACACAGAGAGAAGCCATCTAGTAGTAAGTTGGTGCACCACAGGTGGTGTAGGTCTTGGTGACGGTCTTGGTGTAAGGCTTGGTGACGACTCCAGTGTGGACACTGGTGGTCGGGACGCTGGTGGTGATGACAGTGCTGCTAGACTTGGTCTTGGTCTTGTAGATGGTCTTGGTAGTAGTGACTGGCACAGTCTTGGTGGTGACGACAGGCTTTGACTTGCTGATGGTGGTGAGGTATGTGCTGGTCTTGGTGACAGTGTCGGTCTCGATGTAGGTGTATGGGTCAGTGATGGTAGTGACGATTGTCTTGACCTTGTAGCTGGTCGACACCTTGGGCGTGGTGGTGACAGTGGTGTAGACCTTGGTGCTGGTCTTGGTCGTCTCGTAGCCCGAGTAGGTTGAGATCGTGGTGGTGCCCGTGCTGGTGATCGTGGTCGGCAGGGTCTTGGTGATGGTCGTGTAGTATTCAGACGTGGTAGTTTTTGGCACGTACACCACCGTGGTGTCGTAGGTCGTTGACGTCTTGGTGCCGGTGGTCGGGATCGTGGAGTATCCAGTGGAGCATGTGGAGGTTGGAGTGCTTGAAGTCGAGGTACTACTACCATATGCTGGTGGATTGCCTGGAAGGGCGTTTATAGCCGAGGCGAGGAGGGCAAAGAATGCAAGCTTGTTGAGCATCTTGAATCAAACGAGGGAGAAGCTTTCTGACTGGAAAAAGATAATCTGCTTGTGCAATTGAAAATGGAAGTGGTTTTGTGCCTGTTGGTCGAGGTTCTGTTGCTGATTGTGATTATGCCGCTGAGGGGAGACTCTCCGATCTTTATACCCTGGCAATGCTCGACGATTCCCTAGAGCCGATCCCCTTTCAGAGCGTCAGTACAAGACCATCCCCGACACCATACGAGAATCGACTGAATCGTATCCTGCTGGATGCCGTACGACGCATGGAAGAAGCAGAGTCTCGAACACGATCTTGCTATGCTTCCACCTCTCTAAAGGTCCATAGATGGGAACCATATCGTAATCTTCATGCCAAACGACCAGGTTTCATGCAGTGTTCTATTGAAATCGTACGAGCGAAGCGAGAAGCTGCTGCAGATCACCAGACGTGTTCGATGGCAAGCTCAGGTGGTCTGGCCAAGCGCAGGGAATGGGGGCCAAAATGTCAACGCTCTGGCATGCATCCGTTGTCAATGCCACGAAAGCCCGACACTGGCACAGTTGATGCAGAAGTTGGCACCTGCTGACAAGGGGCTCGGCATTGTTCCCGAAAAATGCACTATCATCGTTCAGCGCCAGACAGGTTCGGCTGATGCTGGCGAAGACAAATGATCGTGGTTTACAATGTGACTCGGTGCCTACAGGTATAATTCTTCAAATCCGTAGAGCGACACAGCCACAGGCCATGGCTACAAGTGTGATCTATTGAATTTGCCCCATATGAGTGTAGCCCTAGATTTTGCGAAGCTCTGCTGCAGGAGAGACTTCGCTGTCTGACTCTTCATCTTGGCAAAGCTTTGACTAACGAAAAGAGTTCCGTTGTACAGGATTAGTATAGGGTGACAATGAAAGGGCTAGAATAGTCTTTTGATTGGTTGTGCTCGCACTCAGCACCAGCACTCGACGTGGAGTCGTGTACGAAGTAGACCCCATGCCAAGCGGTGTTGTGCTTCTGAAATGGAAGGGACATCAGATATTACCGTTTTTGTCGTGTCGATGGCATACCGGCGTAAGGGCACGCTTACCGAACCCAGGATTGAAAGGAGCAGACCACGGGAGAGAACCAGGGAGCTGTTCCATGCCGAGTAAGAGATGGCTGAATATGGAAAGTTGGATCAGTTCATCACCCTGGCTTCCCTCCCTATAGGTGGGGAGCGCATATGCTTCTCTTCTTTCCGATGTATGCTTCAGTTTCTGACTCAAAGATGTCGCCTCTCATTGGCCGGACAACGGGACTCCCAGGTTGGCCCAGGTTGTACATGAACGCTATGTCCCAGCCCAGCGCACTCTGTGTGCAGTTCGTTCGAAGCGTTACAGACACGAGCGTGCTGGGTAGAGAGGCTGCACAGCGTTGTCTGCATTACACAAAAGACAAGGATTTCAGGGCAAGACCACGTTGCAGCGGTTTGAGCCAAGTGTTTGAATCCCGATGTTGCTGCATTCAGCCTCCTGTACTACGTCGTTTCGCGGGTCCAGGAAAATTGCGTGAGTCCAGATTCGCCCTCAATGTGGAAGTCTGCAAGGTCAATGTATCAGCATAAGACATAGATTGCCAATTTCTTCGGCTTGCGCTGACAGAGACAGGGAGCTGCTCTAGGTCGGCCGAGTGAAGAAAGCTTCTGGAAGCTTGAGGGACTGGCTCATGCGAGATGAAAGATGTCTTGGCCTGCTACGTCCGAAGTCGATTGCCGAGTTAGGAAGGTACAATGCCTTTGGATCGCCTACTCAGGTACTGTCCCGCTGTAAACATAAGTATGGCTCTTTAAAGCAAAGATTAACAGTACGGCGCGTTCGCCAGCACCAATATTAGAATGCGTCAGCCCACCTGCTTGGTTCTTAGGTATGTTGTTGCTACTGCCGTCATATCGGCCAAATGTCACAGCGGCTGTAAGTAAACTCTAACAAAGGAGTGGTATTATCGCAAGTGCCAATAGAAACTCTATGGTCTCAAATGTCATGGCTCCTTGCCGGACATGCCTTGAGTGCCCATATACTTTCGGCTAAAAGATCAAACGCTTCGAACCGATTGATCGACAGCGGTTCGGACCGGGAGGCAGATGCCTAGATGCAGCACGATAACTCAGGTTTTCAGAGTCTAGGGCTTCGAAGGGGCTTCGTAAAATCCCAGACGCGCACAAACAGTGCGGTGTAGACCAGCCACTCGAGACATTGCCTGCCTAGCGAGTCTGCAGCTGTTGAGGCTGTACAAGCCATCTCACATGGTCCACCATGTCAAATGCAGATGGGGACATTACTGCACATCGAAAACCTGCGTCGGGCGGCAGATCCAACTAGACGGCTGGATGGTCCTGTCGTATCTTGGCAAGTCATAGCGCGTACGTCTCAGAGGCGGTGCATTGTACTTCTCATGTACCTGAGCATCCCTACCACGTCAAAGCCCATTGGTTCAGAAGAGCCAATGTGTTCGCAAGTCGACTGGACCTCGAAGCGAGTCCCGTTTACTGATTTAGCAACCCCCTTACGTAAGTAGTACAGAGTAGCCGTTTTATTTCCACAGTCGTCAAGGATTGTGTTGATGTCCTTGAAGCCTCTGGATAGGTTTGTGCTGATTCTCCGGGCCGTACGCTGGCCAGATGTGTCCACAGCTTCAGCCACTGTTGCAGTAACAACGTCGATGGCTGATTACTTCAGCTGAGATCGCAGGTCATAGTATCCCTTTGTACCTCCTAGCCAACACAAGGGGTCTTCAGTCTTTCCATCAGGTCATGCGCGTGAAGGAAGAGGCTGCCGTCAGCAGTGTGTTCTCTGGCCTGAGACTGCTGCTCGTTGAGACACAGGGTCGTTTGCTTGGTGTTTTGCATAGACCATTGCTTCCCTAGTCGATTGTTTCGACCATCAGCCGTTAAAACTCTTGAACCTCGTGGGACGGCTGATTGCTCGAACCAAATGCGGCCAACAATACCGATAGAGGTAT
The DNA here is from genome assembly GCA_001660795.1 of Leptoxyphium fumago. Classification (NCBI taxonomy): domain Eukaryota; kingdom Fungi; phylum Ascomycota; class Dothideomycetes; order Capnodiales; family Capnodiaceae; genus Leptoxyphium; species Leptoxyphium fumago. The sequence continues at coordinate 128,979 of LSHF01000070.1, forward strand.
CTTTAGGTACAGTATGTATGTAATAAAGCYTYTCTTGTATATATATATTCTAAAGAAATAAGACTNAAAACTAAAGAGAACTATCCATTTTTTTAGCGTTTAATAATTAATTAATTTTATAAGAGTATAGTTTAATTGGCAAAATAGGAAGCTTCAAACTTCNAATTCTCAGTTCAAGTCTGAGTGCTCTTGAGATTACTTTTTTTTTACATAGGTGCCGAAGGATTCATCGCTTAAATATATTTTAGAGATAAGACTAAAGAAAGTACAGCGTTTTCTTTCTTTTCTTTTTTATTAATTTAATAAAAAAAAATAATAAAAAAGTAGAAGATTCCTTAACTTAATAGGTAAAGTGTGCTTTTGATAAGAGCATGTTCGACGTTCAAGTCGTCGAGGAATCAATACTTTTTTTTTTTTTTACAAAGTAATTTTTCTTTATAATTTATTATTTTTCTGCTTCTATTATTTATTAATTAATTTAATAAATAAAAAGCCTAACCGACTCCTTGTAAGTCATTATTTTTATAAAAAAAAAAATTAGTCGAGGCACCTTCGGCTAAAAAAAAACAGTGGTTAATTATAATATTCCGTGGACTAATCGGTAAGTCATAAATTTTTGGTATTTAGCATTGAATGTTCGAATCATTCCGGAATAAATTAGATAAATATTTTTAATTTATTGCATNCCTAAAAAACATACATAAAATACTAAATAAATGATATGGATTAAAATAAAGAGAATTGGCTGAGTGGTTTATAGCGATAAGCTTGAAACTTGTTTTAGTTAAAAACTAACATCCGTTCGAATCGGATATTCTCTGGCTACATNAAAAAAWWAAWCCCTAAATYYCWMWGYTTTAMTTAATTAATAATAAATTTAATAAATAAAAAGCCTAACCGACTCCTTGTAAGTCATTATTTTATAAAATAANTCGAGGCTCCTTCGGAAAAAAAAAAGAAGAACGTTACGCTCTTTTTAGTCTTTAGTTTTTTTAATAAAAATATAAATTATTTGTAATAATAGGTATGCTGAAATTGGTATACAGGTTCCACTTAGGATGGAATGGTTTATCCGTGCAAGTTCGAGAAAGGCTGGAGGACCTAAAAATGGAGAACCGGACAAAGAGCATTCAAGAAGTCCTCTTCTCAGACTACCCATTGAGCTGAGGCTTATCATCTATCGATT